>JPJZ01001592.1:0-48516 GCA_000750815.1 Pseudogymnoascus sp. VKM F-4516 (FW-969) | reverse complement strand
GGGAGGGGAAGGGGGAGATGGGGACGCATGGGATTAAGGCGGAGGGGAAGAATCCGAGGGCCCATAAAGGGGTGGAGGAGCATGGGAGGCATGTTATTGTGGCGAGTGAGCCGACGACGTATAAGAAGTGTGAGTGGGAGCTGATTGAGAAGAATCATGCTATTGTTGTGGATGGGGAGGGGAAGGTGGAGTTTGTGCAAGTGACTTATCCGGGGCAGGAGGCTTGATAGATGAAGCTCCCATCTAATCAGCGTCTGATCTAGTCCATGAGATTGTAAGTTCTTGGTTATGGATTTATTTGCAACATATATGGGCCATTAAGGCAAAAAGTTCACGAAATCAGTTTAAATTGGATTCTCAGCCTATACAAAGAAGCATGATCTGTATTCCCAAGTATCTCCTCATGAAACGGGCAGCAACCAGATGCAACAAAGCAAGCTCACTTCTAAACTAGACCAGAAATGCCGTCGAAAAGCTAGTATGCACCTGTATGTCTCCTTCCCCCGTCGGAGATGCAACGAGCAAAAGTTGCCACTGCGAGAGATTACTATTTCCAAGATTATGCCCCACCGGCCAACCTCTGCAGCTTCTCCAGCGCACTTTCTTCAATATCAAGCGTAACCTCTTCGCCATAGTCACTGCCATCATAGTAATCGCCACCATCACTGTCATCCCCTTTAATGGTTGCTCCGTCGCCAGCATCATCGCCGCCCCCTTGAATCGTTGCACTGGATATGTCTACCAGTAGCTCTTCTGCGACCGCTGAAATCCTACTTCTCGCAACAGGGAGCCAATAGTCGTACTGGGGCAGTTGTACCTCCTCTGTATCATTCGGACTGCGCTTCCAATTGGGCGGGCACTCCGGAATTGCAGCCTCGATGTTTGGGGCAACTAGAAGAGGGCCAGAAAGCATGTCTGTAAAGTCCGTCTGTGCTTCATCCTGAATAATAGTATCATCGCCATCATCATTATCATCATCGTGTCCACTGCATCCACCTCCCAAATCAGCCAGATCGTGACAATGGCCGCCAAGTTCAGCTAAATCTTCGCAGTGCGAGCTTCTGCGGCTGGATTCCGAGGTCTCAGAGATGCTGAGCAATTCGTCTTGTTGGTAATTTGTGCCGAAGAAGTTGGCAAGAGCATCTACGGCGCTCAGAGCGGTGTTTGGGGACGAGATATGAGGTGTGCCTTGGTTGACAGGGATGATGGGAGTGGTGCTCCGAGAGAAATCATAATTAGAAGTGGCCGTTGGGAGAGGTACGCTGGCGGCAATTTCTGAAATGTCTTCCAGCCCCTCAAGATCCCCCAACGAGGACATAGTTTCTGGTTTGCAGCTGGGAATGTCATTTAAAGATGGAGAAAAGCTGGCTTCTTGATCAGGGTCGGCCTTGAGGTCGGAAACGTCAATTAGACTGTTAGCTGCTACCGCGGCCTTGTTGACGCTGACACTGGGGGAAACGACGTCAGAAGGTTCGCTGGGTGACAAAACTGTGTCTTGACAGCGTTTGTTATCGACTTCTTTGTCCGGCGTCGGTTCAGACTTCAAAATGTGCGTCTGGGTGCCAAGTGTCAAAGTAGACCTGTACTTCTTAACTACAGCTTTGGGGACAATGCCCTCTGAAGGCTCAGTTTTCACCATAAGTGTGTCGGCCTCGTGTTTTGTGTCGACTTCGACTACATCAACATTGGTGGCTTTATCTAAGTCGTGATTCACCTGTGGTTCGTCTTTCGCCTGTGGTTCATCCTGAACTTGTCTTTCCACAGCCGGGAAGTTAAAGGGCATGATAACTTCATCACCATCAGAATCGACAGCATCATTCCTAAAGATATCCAGCAATTCGCCACGATGAGTGACTCCATCTGCAGTCTCAATATAATCCTCAAGATCATCTTCATCAGAAACGGCGATGCGAGGTTTCTTCGTACGCGCCTCATTCCTGGTAACAAACGACAGACCCACGTCTTCCAGAGTAGTTGGCTCGCTCCCCGTTGCAATCCTTCCAAGCACTGACTGGAATATCCAGGGGAAACTCATCAGGGGCATCGACTTCGGCTCCATCTTCCGCTTTGGAACATCTCTTCCTCCAATCGTCTTCATCGTACGGCACTCATGGAGTGCAATAGCGACTTCCTCACAGGTAACTTGATACATGGCAGCAACGAATGGACCCAAGGCTTTGAAATCGTTTCCTCCCGCAGCCTCGATGCAGATATCTTTGAAGCGGGCTTTGAGAGTTGAGCTTATGATGCCCATCTCCTCTTGCACCTTGTAGTCTGAGCCAACGCGTGGCTTCGAGAGGACGAATGATGTCCAAACCTCGAACTCCGTCTCGATATCGTGCTGAGCCATTATGCGTCGCATCGCTGTATCGTACTGTGATTTAATCTGCCGAGCGGCCTTTAGGATTGCTCTATCCTCTGGATAAGATCTCAAGATTCTCTTGTCAAAGGGCGATTCATAGTGAGGGGCGAAATCTACGCTCTCAACTTTGTCGTAGAGCTGGCCTAGGATCTTCTCGGAGACATAAATCTGCTCTTTGGGCTTGTGCTTCTTTTCCATGAAATGGGGCCACTTTCTAGGTCGCAAATACTTGGGCATCTCGGCGGGGATACCGCTCTTCACGAAGTCGACGGCCTTGGAATGCAACGCGGCGAGTTCTAAGCCTACAGTATGTCAGAGATGTGTTTTCTAATAGGAATACCGCATAAAACCACGGGAACTTACATTTTGGGTCTCTCACAGAGTAATCGAGTTGATCAGAGAGTGCAAGGTGAGCATGAGCAATGGTTGGGAGAGTATCGCTCTTCATATACTTGACGAAAAACGACATCACATCGTTTATCTCTACGGCACGATCCAACTTCACAGGCGCGGGCGCTGTATAATCCATAGGTTCGGCATTCCATTCTCGCGGAAGCAAATCCTGGTCCCAAATAACGAAGAAGTCGTCGCCATCGAGGTCTCCTCCAGAGCACATCCCAGGGACATCTCTGTCTCCTAGCTGCGAGAATACCACCACATCGCGTAGATGGTGTAACGCCGGGACGTCGATCGCTTGGACAACTCTGATGTCGCCGGGATGCAGTGAGGGATTACGACCGACGAGGCAAAGACCTTCAATAATGACGCTATGCCGAGGATCCTTCTTGTCAGTAACTTGGAGGTAGATCTGTGGGAGCTGGTCTATATCTTCAGCCGTGATACTGCCTTTACCGGCTTTAGTGGTTTTGCTGTGACCTCTAAGAGTTTGCGTTTCGTCAGTGCATCCCAAGACGAAAGCTCCCTTTTCGACGATAATCTTTGCTTTCTCTTTGAGAAGCTTGATGGACCATGATCTCCATAAATGAAGGAGAGATAGTACAAATGATTCTTTGACCCGCATGAAGCCGTCTAAGACCATTCCTGCAATCATCATGGTCATGTGGTTATCATCCACATATCTCCCCAAGAGCTCCAGAGCCTTGTCTGGGTCATTCATGGCTTCCATGTAATTCGAAAGCTGCTCATCAAGCATCCGGCTGAAAACATGGTCTTCAACTCCCAGCGCTGATAGAATTGTAATGGTCTGCCGATTCAAGGTCGCCACAGAATGGTTAGACGTCCTGATAATCTCCAATCCCATATACTCTGCGGTAAATTTTGTCTGACTCTTTCGGATGTGGATTTCTTGTCCTTTGGCATCTGGAGATATCGCAAGGATCCCCTTGCAGCCTCCCATACGAAATTGAACAACCGAAGGTTCGTGTAAGAGATGAAGCTCTGTGGCAATCATTTTCATAAGAAAGGGGGAGATCTTTCCAACGCCATCGGTGAAGGTGTACCCATTTCGTTCAACATCTTGCAGCTCCAGAATGGTCATTCCGCTGTTGCGAATCGCTCGAGTCGTCGAGAAGCAAAGCCCCAATCGAGCAGCATATTTAGCCACAACGTTGATGTGATGAAACTTGCCCATCCAGTTTCTAATATGGTCACAGCTTAACTCATCCGTGGGACAGAAGAAATAAGCGCCGTTCTCCCGAAACTGACTATTTCCAAAGGCGAGAAACTCAAAGTGGCGGTCACCGATCTGAATGCCATTCTTCAGTGTTCGATAAACTCGCGTGTATAGCTGGTCGTTGCGGATTTTGTCTGCGCAGGCATTGATGCGTCCCTCGAACAATTCATCTGTGAACTGAACTCTGAGAAATCGATCCCCATCTGCAGAGTACTTCCGGATAACGCGGTTGGAGGTTTCAACAGTAGGACTGCTAAAATACATCGTCGTTGGGGTAACAGTGGCCTTCCTGGTATAAGCACAATAGGCTGGGATTTTGGATTTGGGTGAGTGTGCCAACGCATCTGGATCTTTGAATATTGACATAGTGTCGTAGATGCGCTTCCCCTGCTCTGATATGTACTCCAGAATGCAAGTAGCTCTCTCCATATCAGTGGCCACCAGACTTGCCAATTCCTTGACAAACTCAGGGGTAATGTTGTGGACTTCGAGTATATTGCGAGAAATGCAAACTTCAAGCTGATATCTCACCTCGAAAGGCAGAATTGTGCTTCTATCACTGTTCTCCATTAGGTAGTGCATTTCATTCTTGTCCTGATCAGCATTCGGGGCATCAATCATGTCCCAAACTTTTGCCGGTGCATTTGGAATTGTGCTGAATGACTCCAAATCCACAATTTCAATGTTGAAGTCTTGAAGAGCAGATTTTACTTCAAGAAACTCGTTCGTAGAGACGCTGTTTTCGTCGAAAACAAAGAGGTAAGTTGTCCAACGTCCAATATCGATCATTGGAGCTGCTTTGTTCAGACCAACAACCGCTCTTCTTACGGCCCCTGAATCCGCAACAATATCCGTTACCCTGAACCACGAGTCGAACTCGCTCCAGGTCAAGGATTGCTTGATGTGTGTCCGTTCTATATTCGTATCCTTGAGGTAGAATTGTGGCGGGCTGTCCAAGGTCAACAGTAACCCCCAGCTATCGTTATCCAACTTGACTCGATGCATCACCCTCAGTTGTCCGAATGGCACCTGGAACATATGTCTAATCCACTTCAAGCCCGGATTGGTCGTCTTTTCGCCCTCATAGTCGACATCAAAGACAGCAACGATTCTTCTCCGCATCAAGTCGATCTTGAGTTTCATCAAGTTTCTCGTCACTGCCACTTCAGTTCTCTTCTTCATCATCGTCGTCTCTGAAAACATGATTCCAAAACTGAGTTCCCGAGGCGATAAAGTAGTCATCTCCGGATAATATTTCATCTTTCGAATCGGACTCTGAATCTCAAAAGAGCGCTTCTTCGGCTCCGGCAACACTTTAACGACATGTTCGCTCCTCTCCAGAGATTCCACACGAATGGTAATCTTTTCTTGGCTCCAAAAGTCAGTATTTGGCGGGGGTGAGAATCGGATTCTTGCGCTATCTTGGCGGACGCCCCTCGAATTCTCGTGCAGTTCAATGAAGACGATAGATCCTTCCTTCTCGAAACATCTGAAAAGATCCCAGGTCGTCACTGAGGGCGGGAGCTGGTAAACCCGCACAGTGAGTTCGGTCCACGTCTGCCATGGCTCCTTGAGCTTGAGTACAGGTCCGATGTGCTGTGGACCAGATGGCTGCTGTTGCGTAGCGTTTGCCTTGACATATAGTGGCCTTCGATTTTGATTTGCTCTCCATTCTAGTTGCTGCGCATTAGGGTAGTTTGGCTGGTACCCGCCTCGCTGTGATGGAGTAGGACGCCCAGATCGGGGGAGTTGAGCAGGCCAGCTTCGCATCTCTGAGCCTTCGGTGAGTTCGGCCATGATCAAAGGAGGTGGCAACTATAGCCATATATATGTTAGAAGGCATTGAGTGCGTAACACAAGGTGAAACTGACGTGAAGGTATTTGTGTGGTGGTGCAATATGGTCCAAGCCCGCTTCTGCAGGTGATTGATTCCTTCTTGAGAGCTTATGAAGCCATAAACGGGATAGAGTCCTGAAGAAGCCGAAGCTGTAGCTTAGATGTATGAATGTACCTCTGAAGGTCCTTCAGGTGGAACAAATTTTGATATAGTATGAGGCGGGGTGGCAGAACACACCTCAGTCCTCGTGTTGTAATTTCCAGGCGTGCTGAATATGGCATGAACGAGCATATAGCTTCACACCTTTCTACGAATAGTTGAAGGAAAGACGCAGCTAAACCCGCACAGGCGGGCACAGCTGGATAATGGCAAGGAAGGACGGCACAGGCAAGAAGGAAGCGTAGGCGCGACAAGAGGTCATATTGGTGACAACAGAAACTGGGTATTCGGCTAACGCATCTAAGGGGGACGGGGGACCTCAACTTCATCCAGCCCTCTTAATGGGATAGACAGGACAGATTCCCAGGGCGTAGACTTGTAAATTTTAGATTCGGGAATACGCGTTTAAGAAACGGAGAGAAGAGGGCAGGAAGACCCTGAGTAGCTTGGAAAATGGGATCCGTTTGCTTGCGCTGATGGACGTAGCATGCAAACGAGCGGACAACAGCAGGGAGGGGAGCATATGGCAATCTTCACTAGCACAGTATGGCTCAACCTGAGAAGAAATGAGAAAAATAAAGAAATCATCAGCGCGGCATAGCTCAGCTTAAAAATATAATGAGAAGGAAGCAGGAAATCAATCTATCAGAACTGTATTCCAGCATGCATGAGAAGCAGTATCTGGCGGCGGTTGCATTTTCAGGACAACACGCGACAAACCTCTGAACAAACTGTCCCAAACGAGAATCAAACCAACAAACCAGAAATGATACTCTAAAACAGACTCTCCAAAGAAACCAAGCATAAACAGAGAAAATAAGATATAAAAACCACGCCTGTACCTAATCCCCTGCCGCCTTAGCCGCGACCTCCTCTCAATCGGACATCACCGCCCTCCCCCCCAGCACCACCCACTATCAAAAGAAACGATCTCATTACCCCCCACCGCCACAAATTAGAACACACACCCTGCAAGTACATCGGCCCTACCCCGCAAATTCCCTCAGTCCAGCCCCAGCGCCAGCCAAGACAAGATGCACACTAACCCCCACGCGCCCACGTGCCCCTCCCTGTTGGTGTGCGCCCCCTCCGTGGGGGGTCGACGTACTGTACCTCCTCGAAAGTTGGCGGGGTGGAGGGTGAGTGAGACGGAAATATGCCGAGGGGGGAATATGCCTCACTCACTCCTGCCCTGGTTTTACGACGCCAAAGTGAGAAGAAGAAAGAAATCACCCCTTGTGCTCGTCGTATCTCGTAAACGGCGAGGGAAGGCTAGATCGATCCCTGACCGCCCCCCACCCACTCGCTCCACCGCTACAAGCAACGTCGTTGGAAAAAGAAAAGAAAACATCGGTGTAAGGTACCCGTTTGTGTTTTTCTTTGTTATCTGAGACATGGAGGGGAATGTTATGGGGCTAGAATCCGTCGAGCTGCATACTATGTACGTGTCGCGTGAGGAGGGGGGACATCAGATGGTCTGGTCTGAGGAGGGAAAGGGGGAGGGTTCTCACCATGGTTGAAGTACAGCGAAGTACGTACATATAATCAAACATATCAAAACAACTTTGCAACTCCAGGTCTCTGGAAGAAATAGGAGAATATCCAAGTGATAAATGTGCGTCTAGTACTAAATCAAAAATCAAAATGTGCCTCCCACCCCCAAGATGCTAAAACTGCCTCCAAGTATATACAGTCAAGATCTAGCAGGCCCCGCGGCCTATCCACCACATATATCCTCCTCAAACCTCGAAAAAATGCAAATGACAATAGCCGCCCAAACCCATTCCCACCCCTAGTCCAGCTCACGCCGAGCCCGGGACATCCATAATCTTCCCCGGATTCATAATCCAATACGGATCCAAACTCAACTTAATACTCTTCATAACCCCAATCGTATCCTCCCCGACCTCCATCCTCAACGCATCCTTCTTCCCCATCCCCACCCCATGCTCTCCCGTACACGTGCCCTCCATCTCCAGCGCGCGCACAACCATATTCTTCACGCACTGCTCCACCTTCTCCTTCTCCCCCGGCACGCGGCTGTCATACATGATCGACTCGTGGAAGTTGCCGTCGCCGATGTGGCCTAGGATCGAAGCGAAGAGGCCGAGATCGTCCATCTCTTTCTTGCTGATCTCGATGATGTCTGCTAGGCGCGAGAAGGGGACCGCTACGTCTGTGGACCACACTTCCGAGCCCTCCTTGCGCATGGCCATCATGCTCCACAGACTCTCCTTGCGCGCAGACCACAGGAGCTTCTGCTCCTGCGGCGTGGCTGCGAACTCGAAGTTGCCGCCGCCGTGCTGCTTCGCGATGCCCTTGACCATGACGATGTTATCCTTGACAGTTGCTTTGGTTCCGGAGAATTTGAAGAATAGAGTTGGTAGCTCTTTCCAGACTTTGGGCTTGGTGGCGCCATTGATGTTCACTACGCGCATCTGCACCTCGTCCATGAGCTCCATTGCTGCAACGGGGACACCTGCGCGCATCACGCCTGCTGCGGCGGAGGCGGCGGCGCGGATGCTGGGGAAGGTGACGACTGCGACGGAGAATTCTTGGGGGACTACCGCGAGCTTGAGGGTGATTTCTGTGACCATGCCGAGTGTTCCTTCGGATCCAACGAATAGGGAGTTTAGGTTGTATCCTGCTGAGGTCTTGCGTGGGCGGCGCTTGGTCTTCACAACCGTGCCATCTGCCAGGACGACCGTGAGGTTGATAACCCAGTCCTTCATCGTGCCGTAGCGAACAGCATTAGTGCCGCTGCAGTTAGTCCCAACCATGCCTCCTATCTTGGCTGATGGTCCAGGATCAATGGGGAAGAAGAGTCTCGAATCGGCGATTGTCTCATTGAGAGTCATCCACGAGACGGAAGGCTGGACCACGATATCCATATCGTCCTTGTTGAGTTGGATAATCTTGTCCATATAAGCAAAGTCGACGCTGAACCCGCCGTACGGCGCAGAGAAATTGGCCTCCAGGCTCGAGCCGCCGGAATATGGAATCATAGGAACGCGGTACTTGTGGCAGATCTTTGCAATGGCCGAGACCTCAGCAGTAGACGTGGGATACAGTACTGCCACTGGCAGAGTATCAATGTTGATTGAGGACCATTCCGAGAATCCATGGGCGAGCAGGTCATCGTCATCAATGCTGACGGCATCTTCACCCAATACTGCCTTGACCTCTACGATCGCCTACATAAAAACGAAACTGTCAGATAACTAGAATAATTATACTCATCAAGTAACCCGGGTACTAACAGCTTCCATATCCTTCACGCTCCCATACTTGGGTTTCTGGAACTTGTCCGCCCGCGCATAGTCAGCAACGCGCAGCGAGGGGTTCTGGAACTTCGCGACAGTGTACGCCGAGATTCCGGTCCCCACTGCAAGCAGCAGAACTCGCGCCGTAGTCCATTCCCAGGAAGTACGAGCTGCAGGAGCAGCAGGCCGCGGCGGCAGCTTGTTAGAGGTGCTGTTGCTATTCCATCTGCACTGCTGCTGTCTGCTGTTGAGAGATCGAGGGACCCCTCGTTGCGCTTTCGGAGTTGAAGTTGCGAGGCGAAAGCACGCAACACATTTTCGCGAAGACATAGTAATTAAGCCGTTGCACAGTGCATGAGAGACAAGGATCTCTATCGGCTCAGCGCAGGGACAGTAAACTTTTTTAGAGGAGATCTTCTTGCGCGATGAGGGAATGCAAAATGCAACCTTGCGACGACATGGGGCGAGAGGAAGAATAATTATTAGGTTGTATATAAGAAAAGGGAAGTTAAAAGGTAGGAAGGAGGAAGAGGGAATTCGGGAGAGTTTACCCATATAACTAACTACTAACTAATAGGTGGTTTCTTACGACCTTCTCTCACCGTCTTCCATCATCTCTTTTTTAGTATGTGTACATTAACATTTGCCCCGCGCGTGTGCGCGCACTCTTGGACAGGAAAAGAAAGAGCGAGGGAGGGGCGTGAGGGGCGTGAGGGGATCGGTCTGTAGTGGGCCGGGGGATTGTATAGCGCGAGGTCCACCAAGGTCAAGTCACGGAATCTCGGAGTAAGGGAGGAGTCGCGTGCGATTTTGAGGGAGGGGTGACTTTGGAGATACTGTAATACTCTAGTATTGCTAGGAAAGTGCTAAGAGGCGCTGGGAAGGCTGGGATTGTGTTCGTGGGGGGACAACCGTAGTGGGCGTTTATTGCATATGTACATACAAGGGTTCACGATGCATGTTTATTACAATGTTACGAGTATGGTGGTACAGAGATTTAATTTTTCTGACGGGGCGCCCTATGAGATTGAATGAGCGTCATTCCATCGTCTTTGCTGGATCGCTGGGATCGTTCTTGTTGGGATAGGGTCGGTGTGGACTGGAGATGGACATGGATATGGGTTCTGCCATCTACGTATGTCCGTCCCCATTCCCGGGGAATATCTCAATGGCGCCATCAGTTGGACTGTCACCAAGATTAAATGCTACTCTGTGGTTTAAATATATCCGTGAGAAGACCACTCTGCCCTGGGCTGGCTGACTCTGAGTTCGATCGGGGGTACGCGACATGTTCACACATCACCAAGAAGCCCAGGGGTCCAGGCATTCGATCATGGTAATTGCGGTTTTCCGTTTCCTGCATCAGCGCTAACAAGATGCACGTATTCCCATACCCATACCCGGTCTTACAGCTACGCACAAAAGGGTAGTACTCGGCTCTCGTCCGCTCCCGATCGTCAAAACAAGAGCTTGAGCTCTGAGGCTATAGCAAATCACAGCGCATATGTATGTCCCTAAGACTGTGCACACAACACAAGCGCCCAATCCCACCTGGCGTGCCTATGGCGCAGCTCCTACCACAGTACAGGACGTCCAACATGCATGTTTTCAGATGTGGAAAATGGGCACGAGACCACTCCAGGGATGTTTGTATGTAGAGCAGCTGCTCTTACGAGATCAAATGCCTCATTATCTCAGCTGCAGAGGGCTTGAAAGATCTGCTGTACAACTGTTATTTGCTGTCATTGTGGTTTGTCTGTCCTCACTCGGGCTTCGATGTTGGGTATCCACCCAGACTAAAATGAGGGGTCTCTGTGAGACTGTACTTTATTCCGCGTTCCTGTCAAGGTAGGTCTGCGCCATTATTAGAAGACGTCTCTTCAACGGATAGATGATCCACTGCGGGATCACTGCGGGATGGCTCAAAGGTTCAAAAAGTACGGCATCGGTTTCGGGATATAATAACCTCGGAGCTAAGTAACAGTTCCCTGGCTAGCAGACATGGGAGCACAGCGTAGGTCACATAGTACAGGCGTAACATGAAGATTATCGTCCGCAAGATCTCTGCTGGGAATACTTTTATGGTCATTCGAATTCTTTCACTATGCTAGTTGCCAATTCCCGCAAACTGAACGCATAATGCAGCCCATTTTACTCCATTCCAGATATACCCAGCAAGCAAAACAATACACAAAGCGAGTCACCACACATTTAGTGGGCGATCTGCTGGGCACGTCTGCGGTCACGCTCCTCAGCAATGGAGAGCTTGACACCCTTACCCTTGGGCAGGGAGATCCATGGCTTGGCGTCACCGATGACGAAAACGTTGTTCTCGCGGGTGGCGAAGCTGTTGTCTATCGCGTCCTTGATGTGGACGATGTTGAAGCCTCCGTCGTGGCGCTCGCGGTGGGTGATGACACCAACACGGCCCATGTTACGACCACCAGTGGCCATGGCGATGACACCAGTGTCGAACTTGAGGAAGTCGGTGATCTTACCGGTGGCAAGGTCGATCTTGACGGTGTCGTTGACCTTGATGGCTGGGTCAGGGTAGCGGATACTAAACATATAGGGTCAGCATTTCTGTAGGGGAGTATAGCAACCGTTGATCTCAAAAGCATCGCTTCCGAACCCTCTCTCAAAGATTCGACCAAAGCTTGGACCAACGGCTGAATGATGTCTGACAGAACTTACGTTCTAGCATCGTGCGTGACCAAGAATGGGATTCCACCCTTGCCAAGCTGAACGCGCTTGACCTTGCCGAGCTTGTACTCGGCCTCCTCAGCCTGGACGCGGTGGACGGTGAAACGGCCCTTGGTGTCGTAGACGAGGCGGAAGTGCTCGCCAGTCTTCTCGATGGTGATGACATCCATGAAGCCGGCGGGGTAGGTGGTGTCGGTGCGGACCTTTCCGTCGACCTTGATGAGGCGCTGCATCACAATGGCCTTGGTCTCGCGTGCGTTGAGAGCATACTTCAGGCGGTTACGGATGAAGACGATCAACGGCATGCAGTCGCGGAGCTTGTGAGGACCGGGGGATGGGCGAGGCGCGTAGGAACCGGACAGTTTGTCCAAGAGCCAGTGCGATGGCGCGCTCAGGCGCTTTTGGTGCTTCTTTCTGTAGAGCGAGATGTTAGCCTCTGGTCAAGCAATTGCATTTCGAGGCAGATTTCGTGATCGGTGGAACAGCCTCAATTCCTGGACTTCGAGCAGTTTCCAGAAATATTGCTTCGCATTGCTTCAGGTATTGATTGGTATATACTTACGGTCCTCTACCCATGATTGCGACTCGGTGTGATGAGTTACAAAAGGTTGTCGATGGAGTGGTTGAACAGACAGAAAGTTCGGATCGATTCACAAAATGTCTGTGGGAGAATTTGGCGCTAGTGCCCTAAGCGATTTGTGTGAGAAGAAAGCTCAAATTTGGGTCAGTGCGTTGAAATTCACGTGATATTAATCTTATCGTTATCAGCGATGGTGGGCTGGAAACTTTTTCGGGTTACCCCTCCGATTCGGCCCATAGCTCTAGTTGCTCTGACGCAGAAACCTTGGGGACCTCAAGTTTACTCAGGCACTGAACACCAACTTAATTTATACAAGCCATTTAACAGAGCTGGAGAGTGGATTTTTATATTTATACAAGCAATTTAACTTGCCTATTACAATCACCAAGATGTCTGGCCCTGTTCTTACTTCCTCCTCAATTGAGGGGCTACCAAAAATCGCAGAGGGAAAGGTTAGAGATCTCTACGAAGTTGACGAGAAGACGCTTCTCTTCGTGGCCTCTGACCGCATCTCCGCGTATGATGTGATCATGAAGAATGTATAGTACCCAGCCCTGCAGTATATAATTCAATTGCTGATTACCTGTCTAGGGTGTCCCATCTAAGGGCGCACTCCTTACCCTCCTCTCCAGCCACTGGTTCTCTGTCCTCCCCACCTTGGTTCCAGGTCTCCGCACGCACTTCGTCACTCTAGACCTCCCATCATCTGTCCCGGAGTCCCAGAGAGCTGCTCTCCGCAACCGCTCAATGCAAGTCCGCAAGTTCAAGATCTTCCCGATTGAAGCCATTGTCCGTGGTTACATCACTGGTTCGGCATGGAAAGAATACCAGAAGACCTCGACGGTGCACGGCATCTCCATCCCCGCTGGTTTGAAAGAGGCCGAGCCGTTCCCACAGGGAGCCATTTACACCCCGTCCACCAAAGCCGAGGCTGGAGCGAACGACGAGAACATCCATCCTTCAGAAGCAGCTAAGATTGTGGGTGAGAAGTACGCTGCGAGGATAGAAGAGCTTGCATTGTCCTTATACAAGGCTGCCCGCGATTACGCATATGAGAGGGGAATCATCATTGCGGACACGAAGTTTGAATTTGGGTTGGACGAAGAGACGGATGAGGTTGTATTGGTTGACGAAGTCTTGACTCCCGACTCTTCGAGGTTCTGGCCAAAGGACAAGTACGAGGTTGGACGTGATCAAGAGAGCTATGATAAGCAGTATCTCCGTAACTGGCTGACGAAGGAGGGGCTCAAGGGCAAGCAAGGAGTGGCTATGCCCCAGGAGATTGTAGACAACACTGGAGTGAAGTATGTGGAAGCTTACGAGCTGTTGACTGGAAAGAAGTGGGGTAGCGCATAGTCATAGCAACAACTAAGGGTAGTATATATATTGAATGCGTCGTAAATGCTCATCTAATTTTTCTGAAACGCTAGCAAACTTTTGATCTATGACTTACTCAATGTAGCCCTTGAGAACAGCTGCCTCAGCATTCAGTATACTCGACCCAGCAGCACCAATAACTGTGTTGTGGCTCAGAGCAACGAATTTGATATCAAAGATCTCGCTCTCATCTTCCCGGACGCGCCCAACGCTGACGGTGTATCCCTTCTGGGTATCTCTGTCCAGGCGCGGCTGTGGCCTGTCCGGCTCATCCATGACCAAGATGGCATTCTGTGGCGCCGATGGGCATCCCAACTGTTGAACCTCGCTCACGTAGTCCCTCATGGCTTGCTTGACCTGCTCCGCCGATGGTGGTGGGCGACGCTCAAACTTCAATGAGACGCAGGCGGTGTGACCATCCAGCACGGCAACACGGTTGCAGGCTGCAGAGATCTTGAGTCCCTTCTGCTCGGCGAAACCAGAAACTTCAGCATTGACACCTCCCAGGATCTTCTGGGCCTCGTTCTCGAGCTTGTCCTCCTCACCAGAGATGAAAGGCACGACGTTGTCGATCATGTCCATGCTGCTAACACCTGGGTATCCCGCGCCGGAAACGGCTTGCATGGTGACAACGCTGACCTGGCTGACTGGGCCGAATTGCTTTTGCAGCGCAGCGAATGGGATGACTATGCCGATGACAGCGCAGTTGGAGTTGCAGACCAAGAATCCCTTTCCGAGACCGAGGTGTTTCCTTTGCGCGGGGATAACATCGAAATGTGGCAGGTTAACGGTTGGCACAACCAATGGTACAATGGGGTCCTTGCGGTAGTTTTTGGCATTTGAGAAGATGGGGATGTTCGCCTTCACGAACTCCATTTCTATAGAAGTATGTTAGTGGAATGCGCCAGGCAACCCCAAAGGCATAAGTACCAATATCTCCAGCAAACTCAGCATCCAGACCACTGAATACGACATCGCAGTCTGCGAACTCGCTCGATTTGCACTCCTTGACAACCAACTCAGCAATGTCGGCGCCCATGGGCGAGGCTTGCTTCCACTTCACGGCATCCTTGTATTTTTTGCCCGCAGAGCGCGACGAAGCGCCCACGGCGTGGAGCTTGAAGTGAGGGTGCTGTGCGAGGAGGAGGATGAAGCGCTGGCCAACTGAACCAGTGCAGCCCAACACACCTATTCGCAGTTGAGTCAGAAATCATTTCTTATGGTGGGGGATGGATGGCGGGGTATCATCACTCACCGCACTTCTTGGTAGGGAATGGAGCAGACATGTTCCGCGATTCGGGTATTATGTTGAGTGTGGTGTGTATATTTATCGCCTTTGTATTTAATTCATGAATTGATTCCGATATGTAACTTCATACTTATAAGCTCCGAAAATGGAGGTGGAGTCATTGGCCACCGGGACTATTCCTTTTTACGTGGGGTAAAAGCAGGGGAGTTCTTGGCGAAATGTCCTCAGTGCCGTTTGACTCGCCAGGTACGTCACAACCAGAAGCATGCTGGGGCCCAGATCAAAGGTTCGGGCCAAAACAAAATAATTATTCTTTTGATATCAATGAAGTGGATCACGAAATAGCTAGCAGTAGCGGCATAACCATTGTTTGACACTGGCATCACCGAAGTGGATCACGAAAAAGCTAACAGACGGTAATGGTCATAAATATTGTCCTGTAGTATTCATGCTATACTAAAGCCAGGGGCCGACCCAACGATTATCTCTTAATTCAAGTCTTATCACAAGCTTCACGTCTTTACACACGAAGTATGCAGTTGTATAATTTACAGTGTAAGAATTCATGTCACATCCCAGGGACGTTATGGTTCGACATCAGTTGTGGTACTGGTGGCGGTATTGCAGAACAGATACTGCTGATATCTGTAACGCTTTGCTTCTGCTTCAAGTTGGAATTAGGATCTGTCGCCCAGCTATCATCCAGCAATAGTCGTGAGATATCCATTTCGCCAATAGTACTAGAAAATGGGACAGTATTATCCTGCCAGTCAAAAGATGGAGGGAATGAGAACGCATCAGCAGCATCGGTGACGGGAAGCGGCCCAAGAAATTCTGTAAATGAACCTCTGAAGTTGAAAGAGGGTGGCTGCATGGCTTGCTTAGATATACCGACGTCGGTGTAGTATTGAACCGGACCAAACATGCGTTCATGAGAAAGGGATTCTTGGGTTGGCAACGACAGGCTGCTGCTCAAGTGTTGTGATTCGAATGAAGTGGTGACTGATGCAGAATGTTTTGGGTTGTCGCCCTCTTCGTCAACGTTACACTTATCACGGAAAATATTTCGGAAACGGTCCCGAATATCAGTTGGTTTTCTGCTCTCGAGTCCGAATCTTGGATCTCGCTGTATCAGCGTCCAAGACGAGTGTCCATATATTTCGACCCCTTTCTTAATATTTTTGTCTTCCTCTTCAGTAAACAGGCGTCGCCCTCGGCGGGTAGATTTTGGGAATGCTTGAACAACCCCCTGTTCAACAAGGTCATCAAAATACTTCCGGTGGGCACGAGGCTTTTTCGCGGGTTTCACTTGAGGATCATTCGGCTTCTCGTTGACGGCTGAATCATCGCTTGAATTCGAACTATCATCTTCTCTTGCAGCGAGGGAACTCGAATTCGTAAGAGGTTTAGACGAGTCCGATGGTTTACGATTAGCACTGGAAGTAGGCTTTATAACATTATCGTTTTGAAGTGCGCCTGGGAAGCATGTCCGGAAACGATCTTTGATATGAACAGGAGTCCGACCATTAAAAGTCAACTCTTTATCTTCAAAGATGCTTTTCCAGTTTCCGATTCCATGCTTCTGCACACCTAATATCAGATTTCTCGTCTCCTCATCCGTCCATTTCTTTCGTGCCTGAACTCCCGCCCTCTTGTTGCTAGAAGGCTTGCTCCCTTGGAGACTTTCTGGGGGATCAGGTTGTTTTGCTTGTACTTTAGTTGTGATATCCTCTTTCGCTTCATTCGCAGATGTATTCAGCGTGTTTCGGCCATGGGAATCATGGAAAGAACTCGACGCTATGGGAGGGAAAAGCGCAGCCTGGTTTGGCGGCGGTTCATGCAGCCCAATTATAATAGGTGGAACAACACGTTTCACGGCCTTCTGTTTCCTCGGTGGTTGAGGAAGTTGAACGAAATCACCGCTACGGTTTTCCAATCGTTGCCGCTTTCTGCTCGCAGTTGGGTGTGTTATTTCAGAGTCGTCGGATAAGATTTTCCGCAAAGACTGGGCAGAAGGTTCGCCCACGCTACTGTCTATGACAGAAGAATTCGTCGCAGCTTGGCTACTAGACTTGTCCCTGGTTTTATTATGTGAGCCTGGAGAATCTCCATCGTAACTTAAGATTTTCGATTGCGACCCCGGCGCTGACTGCTTGTCGTTCCTTGAAGCCGCTGGCTCTAAAATCGAAGGCCTACCAGAGGCTTTCAGGATATTGGGATCCTGTAATGGTGGCAAGTCGAAACGGGGGTATGAGCCGGAGCTATCGGAATGATCATCGTTGAGTAAAGCAATAAGTCGAGGCTGTATCGTAGCATACATGGCGGATGACCTGCATGGCCGTATGGCTACAGCAACCTTTTCTCTCTTATTAGCAACCGAGTAGTTATCAGAGGTGGTATTTGATATGCGCCTGTCAGGTCGTAAAATGCGTGTGGCACCCCTATGCTTCCAGACAACTGACGATGTACTGTTTGTATGAGACGCTGCTGAGGGACAGGTGCACGTGACCTGCAGTCCCGCATTTGTAATGCCGACTAACTCCGTAGATAAGAATTGCTGATAACGATTTGCGGAGTAAGACGACACCCAGGTACTTTATAAGCATGCAAGTTCGGTAGTCGTTCCTCCACCTGGGACATAAATGCATGAATTAATATTCACAGATATGCAGAATCTATAAGCAAACAGGTGCTAATATTCACCAACCTACAGCAGCTATAACAAACAAGATTTTGAATTAGGTTCTTTAGCACTGACGTCGGCGGATATGGCGGACATTAATGAAAATGGAACCTTTCCGGAGGAAGATGACGACTCTGAGTACGAACCAACAACAGAAGAGGAAACCGATGACAGGCTGCACGACTTCTTCGAACAGCTAATGGAAGAGGATGACGATGATGAAGAGGAGGAATCTAGCTCAGAAATTTACTATGGTTTGCCGCCATGAATTTCACAAACCGGGGACCATTCTAACGTCTGGCCAGATGCGGAGGGGGGCGCCACGATTGAAGTTTTGCCTGACAATGAGGAAGAAGGCGAGGAGGTGCAGGAATTTGACATTGGAAATTTACAAGGAGGTAATCCACCTAGGAATGCAAGTAATTAGGCGCCTCTAATATTATTCCCAGCTTCACCAGCACAGATATTCTATCTTTGGGCTCGACAACAGCTTCTTTTACGAAGCACCCATGACGTTGATGATGGACAAGGAGCAGCCTTCCTACCTCGCCGCCGCCGTCGAAGGGAAAAGCCCGACCCGAACAGGTTCCCTAAAGTTCCGAGTGAGAAGGGGACTGAACTCATGAGCTCTGGCGACTTCGGCACGAATGAAATCCAGGCCACCAGGACAATAGGGCAAAGAAAGAAGCTCGCGAGTAGGATACTAAACAGAGAGCTAGGCATATGTGGTGGGGCTAGACATAAAGCGAATCAGAACTTGATGGCTCAGGACATGATTCCTTCCTCGAAAGTCGACACTATTATCAACTACGATGCGCCAGTTTATTCGGGTCAGTTCTCAGATGATGGCAATTTTTTCTTTGCTTGCGTGAAGGACTTCAAAGTAAGAATGTACGATACATCAAATCCGGTAAGCCTATATATCTCCTCAACGATATGATCAAATCTAAAACGTTGCCTTAGTATCAATGGCGATATTATAAGACAGTGACGTATCCGTTCGGGCGCTGGGCACTCACGGATGCTTCTCTGAGTCCGGATAACAGATATCTAGCCTATACCTCTATATCTCCCAGAGTTTGTTTGGCGCCAACAGATCCCAATGACCTCGGCGACCCCTACGACTTAGATCTGTCTAACAACGGAACACGTGGTATAGGGTCAAACGGTTTTAGGCAGCGTCATGATGGCTTTGGTATTTTTAGCATACGCTTCTCCGGCGATGGTAGAGAGTTGGTGGCTGGCACATCTTCCGAATCCATTTTAGTTCATGATATCGAGTCTCGGCAAACCATCCTGGAGATCAACGGCCATGAGGATGAAGTCAATGCGGTATGCTTTGCCGATAAAGGCTCTTCAAATATAATATTCTCGGGCAGCGACGACAACCTAGTCAAGATTTGGGACCGCCGAAGTATGGGCGATAGCCGCGAAGCTGGAGCTTTTGTGGGCCACACTGAAGGTGTCACATACATTGATTCCAACGGAGATGGGCGTTACTGCTTGTCAAACGGCAAAGATCAGACTATGAAGCTTTGGGATCTGAGACAGATGACAGCAAGCAGCCAGATTTCACAAGTCAGAGTTCAACGTGGACACTTCGATTATAGATGGGGGAGTTACGATTTGGATGACTGGCGTCCACATCCAAATGACAATTCGGTGGTGACTTTCCGCGGCCACGATGTGCTCTCTACGTTGATAAGGTGCCATTTCAGCCCTCCCAACTCGTCAAACCGTCGATATGTCTACTCCGGCTCTTCCACTGGAAAGGTCTTCATTTGGAACATGGACGCAACGATAGCTGGTGAAATTGACGTACAGCAAGCCACACAAGATACCAGGCCGTTTGACCCAGAGATGGCCAGTATATATTACGATGATGATGATGGCCAATCGGCGCCACAATGGAGAACGTGTGTGAGAGATGCAAGCTGGAGCCCGAACGCACCAGTGATCGCAGGTACTGTAACTCCTATTCCAAGCCGCCCTCAAGAGAATCTCTACTAACAAGTGCTTACACAGCGTCCGCATGGAATGGCCACGGCATGTCATCAGGCACAGTCACTACCCATTCATGGAACGACGAGGCGGAAGATGATGAGGCGGAGCCTGGAGGAGTAAGGGTAAATGAGAAATTGGAAGTGGATCCGTCATATTACAGCTCTAATATTCGCACTCCACGTCGACGCAGGGGTAGGATGGGCTGGTAAATAGTAATTAAGACTTAGTCTGCGTCACTCTACATCATAGAGTATCCAGATATGACCATTACGAATGGCCTGCGTTTCTGCTTTGGAGGGCTGTATCGGTATTGGTGTTATCTCGGCGTTGGTGACGGTTTCAGCGCAAATTGGATATTTAGGACTCGAATCATAAAAAGCAAGATTGGTAGCAGAACTGCTTGTTGTCTTCATTTCCCGAACTCAATACGCCGAGCTTTAACAAATGTTGCGCCCATGAGCCTGTATATGTCCGCGCCTATGATACAAGAATCCGTTTCGAAGCTCCTTCGAGGGGCTCTATAATGCTGTTCCCTTCACACCCAATTACGCTCCCTTCACCCAGTTCAATATTTAAGCTCCGCCAACCAGAATGTTGTTCACTGGAATGTGGACTGTAAAAATCGCCCTGTCAGCAAATGTTCAACTCTATGCGCAAAGGAGGGACGGACTCAGTTTAATAACGTATCCCAGAGCACCCATCACAATGAAACCAATGCCAACAGCCCTCGAAATCTGAGTGAACTCGCGGCGGTCCGCTGCATTTTACAATTAGCTTATGTCTCCATGAAGGTGGCGCTATAGCGTACGCTTTGTGCAGCGGTTGATGAACATCGTGCCATCCTTCACGAAGTCCTTTGGAATATCCAATATCTCTTGGAATTGGTCAGACATGATTGGTGATGTGTGTTGTGATTATTGCTGGAGGAGGGAGATTGTGCTGAAAGAGGCACAGAATCTGTCGATTCCCAAGGAGTAAGTTATCGAACTGGGGCTTGGTGAATATGGTCTTGGGAATTGGAAAGCGCCCGGTTGGAACGAAATGAGGTTGGGGTTGGGGGAGTCGTGTCCTTAAAGTTGGCGTCACGTGGGAACAGGGGAGCTGGATAAACGTTCGGCCGTGGTGCAGCTGTCAGATCAGGGAGGTTCGCGTCGCTCTGGGGTTTCCGACATCATCTAGCTACGCGGCAACAAGGTATCATCGACCCAACGTCTTCTTCATTTCTCACGACACTATTCCATTGGGGTTTTACTTTGCAAGGTATTGGTTTACGGCTGGCGTCAATATTGTGCTCGGGGAGTGTCTTATACCAACAGTTATTACGCTGCTTCACTCTTTGGTAGTGAGATAGAGTTGGAGGATTGCTCTGCAGCTTGAGCTGGATTGAAGGATCTGTACTTCTAAAGGAGGTTTCAATACTTGACATACAGTCTTCAAAGACATCAGTTTTCCTGTACCTGACACGGATGTCAACGGAAGATTGCAAGCACAGAGCTTCGTCTTAACTTACTCTCTTCTGTCTTCGCCGTTTGAAACTATCAAACTTTTGTACTGCAGTTGAATAATATTCAGGGAGTGTACGTATCTTTGTGTTCTCATAATGAATATCGATTCCAAGGGCCTCAGTTGGTGGGAAACATGGAGCAGTTCGGTCAATTATTTTTCTATTGCTGACCTTACTTCTGTACAATATAGAACACCCTTTCTTCTGTTTCTCAAATATACATTTCTGGAAATCTTCACTGCCGTCCATTCTGGCATGTGCTCCAGTCCTTTATAATCAATTGTTCAAAGACGGCAATAAAAGAGAAAGAGACGACGAAGATCACAACAGCTACAATGGCGGACGACGATTTTGATATTGACATTTATGGCGATACCAACAACGAGCAAGAAACCCCAACTACTCCACCTGCAAAAGATGAAGAAGGCGACATAAAAATCGATGGCGCGAACAATGATGACGCGGAGGCTTCTATAAAACCAACTGAAGTGGAGGAAGAAGAAGAGCAAGACACAGAATACGTAGATATTAAAGTGGATTCTAGGAACGATGTGCCCCCCCAGGAACAGCGCCAACAGATCAAGAGTACCGATGAGTCTGGTAAAGATGCTCTCAACATCCCAAAGCAAGCTCCGCAGCAGCAAGGTGTGAAGCGCAAAGAAGGTTCTGACGAGAGGCCAATCGATCCAGGAGCAACAACCGCCCTTCTGATTTCTGACTTGCATTGGTGGAATACTGATGACGATGTTCGAGGGTGGATTAATCAAGCTCAATGTGAAGATGAGTTAAAAGAGATAACGTTCAGTGAACACAAAGTGAACGGAAAGAGCAAGGGGTAAGGACATCTCGGAGAATATTTGACTTTCTGCAGCTAACCTTCTCACAGACAAGCTTATGTTGAGTTCTCGTCCCAACAAGCTGCCACAGCAGCGAAACACAAGATCGATACCTTCGGGGAAGGGCAGCAATACGTCAAGAAACATATCGTAACCTACTCGAATCCAAATGTCAACCCATTCAAGACTCTGCCAAAGGATGCACCCATGCGAGCCGGAAAGGATGGCCCTGCTAATAGACCGGTCGCTGGGAACTACAACGACAGAAGTCAGCAGAGCGGAGGAAACTATGGGGGCAACTTCCGCGGCCGTGGTGGTTACAATCGTGGTAACATGAACAACAACATGGGAGGCGGCTTCAATCGCAACTTCCAGAATCCCGGCATGGGCGGCATGGGAGGGAACTTCCAGGCTCCTATGGGCGGATTCAACGCGGGTTCCATGGGAGGTGGCCAGTTCTCTGGTGGATTTAATCGCGGAGGTATGATGAACAACATGCGAGGTGGGCCCGGAATGATGAGAGGTGGTCGTGGAGGCATGAACAGCGGCGGTATGATGGGAGGCATGCCTATGGGAGGAATGCAAATGGGCGGTATGCCAGGTGCGATGCCGGGAATGGGTAACCCAATGAACATGGGAATGGGCGCAGGGATGCCAGGTAAGGCTCCGGTCTCCCTTTGTACAAATCCATCCCCAGATTCTAATTTAGTTGAGCAGGTGCTGGTTTCCCAGGTATGCAGCCACACTTCAACCCGGCTTTCTTCCCACAGAATCAGGCAACCGGAGGAGACTGGCAAAATCCTCATGGGGCAAAACGCCCTCGCCCAGAGTAATTATGATGGGTCCCTGCTTCTAGGGAAATATTGCTACATCAAATGCCGCCCAGGGCGGCCCAGGGCGTCTCTCAGGGTCACGGTTTGAAAGGAGTTAATTGGAGTTGCGGTATTTGGGGGTGAGTGTTTCTCTGGTATAGAGCGGCACATTTGCCAGGTTTCTCAATCTCAAATCTGTACCAATATTCAGCATATCTGCCGAGCTAATCCAAAATGCTTCAAATATGCAAGGCGGATCAACTCGTGATGCAACGCATTGTATTTTTCGTCGTGGCATGTATCCCATATTGCACTGTGCGCTAATCCCCTGATTTTGGTCCTATCCATCTTTGGTTGTAAGCATGGCAGCAAACAATCGTTTCTCTGTTTATTTTACGTATATCTGGCAAGTGCGAACTTAGAGTGGTGTGTTGATTGCACTTTCCCTTTTTCTCAAGGAGGAAGCACGCTTTAATTGCTGCCGCCTTGCAAGCTAAATTTGCGCCCATGTCCTCAACAATTTCAGTGCACGCTTCTCATTGAACGCATTAGAAATCTTCGTTGAAAAGCATATGTTTGAGCAGACTTTTCAACATTAACCTGGCGCTGAGCAGGCCCACAGACATTATGAATATCCGAACTCAAGCTTTCGCGGTGGCTAAGGGAAACAGCGAACTCATTGCTAAGCGGGCAGTAGACGTTGACAAGCCCGGATCTTCTCCGACAGAAACTTGCGAGTGCTATCGAAGATATCGCTTCGATGAACACCAGGCGGCTTTCCTTGGGTTTCTTGCCGTCGCATTGACCCTCGTGGTATTTGCAGCTTTACTGGCAGGGCTCACATTGGCAATTTCCAGCTTGGACATAACCTGGCTCCAAATTATGAGCACAACCGGTCCAAAACGGCGAAGGTGGGTTTTCTTCCCAAACAGCATCTGTATTGTAGCTTCAGCTCACTATCTGCACAGGCGTCAAGCTGAAATTGTTTCTCGAATTAAAAGACATGCTAGCTGGTTTCTCTGTGAGTTCTGCATCTCGAATCAGCTTTTGAAAGATTTGGAGGGCTAAGATATCTCTAGGCTCAATGGTCTTGGCCTCAGTCATCTGCATGGAGACACTCCCTATTATTGTCCAGTCTCTTTTTGGAACAGGTTGGATACCGGTGCTCGTATCGACAGTTGCCATTGCGATTTTCTCGGAGTTACTCCCTCAATACCTTATACCCAGACAGGCCTTACTATGGAGCTACTATTGCTGGCCATTCATATGGACCTGCATGTGGTTAACAGGCGTCATCAGCTGGCCACTCTCATTTGTCCTGGACAGAGTCACTTTACCAAAAGAGAGGTCATCTATGTATACAAGTGAGCAGCTGTCAGTACTTATCAAATTACATGAACGGCAAGAAAAAAATGGCGGTCACCTCGGCCCAGATGCTGGACGGGTTGCAAGAGGCGCTTTAGATCTCGATAGCAGGACTCTTGAGAAATCACCACTTTTGGGTGCATTTTACGACAACAAAATTATGACTGAAAATACAAGTGACCCAGAGAAGGCAGGCCATACCACCTCTGATATTATTGTTCCATGGTCTGCAGTTAAATTTATGAGGATTGACGACCCAGTCAATGAGCAGTTCATCACAAAAATCAAACAACTTTCATATAGTCGAATTCCTGTCATTGGAAACGAGGACTTATTGACTCTCGCGCCAATCGAGAATGGAAATGCTTCAAACGACCAAAGAATATTTGGTTTCCTTCATATTAAGGTCGGTCAGGCCCCTCAGACCGAGATCTTGCTGACATCCAGTTAGACTCTCCTCGGACTGGATTTTCAGAACAGCGGCAAAGAGATTCGTGTTAGAGATCTGCCTTTGTATCCTCTCCCCATTGTACGAGACGACCTGCCACTATATGACTTGCTAAATATGTTTCAACTAGGGATATCAAGGTACGTGGTAATGCTCTATAATTTCTATTTTATTCCAAAATTGTCTATTGTGCATGATTAACGACGAGTATAGAATGGCTGTAGTGATCCTAGCCCCCGCAAGAGATTGGACAGATAATCAAGCCACGTCAACTCCAAATCAAAGAACTTCCACTCGAGCAGGTGTGCCTCTATGGTCCTCGGCCACTGGTGTAAATACTCGGGGGTCCTTGGACTTGAGACAGCTTGGTGGCCGTGTGGATTGGATAACGGACTTTCTGAACGCTACGAGAGATGATACTAGCGATGCCAACCCATCATTCTTAGTAACAGGGATCAGATGCCCAGCACCACTAGGCATTATCACCTTTGAAGATATTGTCGACACCCTTTTGCAGAAAACCAGTCGAGATGAAAAAGATTTTTTCGAACGGCGAACGTTCAACCCACCCACCAAGACAAGAAAAGAAGGGGATGACGACACGGTGAGAAGTTCACGGAGTATTTTCAGGTCAAGAAGGAATATTCCTACTCATGCGAGCGGAGCGCATGTGGCCTTTGGGGGGATTGGACAAGGCCAGGGAACACTACGGAGGCGCATCCCGTCTAAAGCTACCAGCGCGATGGATGGTGCACCCGATGCCACTGCCTTTGGTCTTGATGGGAATGATGAGCGGAGTGTCTCTGGCCTTGGAGCACCTACTGCTGACCAGAGTTCTTACACGGAAAATAGCGAAGGTGGCTTCCATGGGCCATCTTCATCAGCAGGTACTGAACTCAGCACACTTGCTCAACGCAACATCTCCGTGAACCACAGGCTCAGACGCCTCAAAGGACGTTCTGTTGTCTCCTCGAGGTCTTTTAGTTCTCCTGAAAATCCCACCGAGTCGGCTTTCCAATTGAGATTGGACATTCTCCCAAGGCACTCCAGCTGTGGCTTCGCTCCTTTTGCCGGCGAAGCATACGATGCAGTGTCATATGAGAGAGAGGTGCCAGGTCTGGACGAGCTACCTGCAAATTCCGAATATGGTTATGGTGCTGGGGAAGTTTTACCCGAGGCTTTGGTGGGTGGAAGCGACCAGCCTACAGCGCCGTCTTCAAACCATTCCTCCCACTCTGATGTCGATGCTAAACCCCAAACATCTGAGGCAGCAAGCCATGCTGCGAAAGAGAATATGGGGTGGTGGGGGAAGAACACCCTCCCACGTATGAATTTTGGTCCTCGGTTGGTTATAGGGAATATTATGAGTCAAGATATCCATCCCAGGGAGAAGAGCTTTCATGATGATCGTTCTTTATTGCCGAGCCAATGGAGAGATGTTGAGAGTAGCGACTCAAAAGAGCAAACAGCGCGGCGCACAAGCTTTTGGATCTGAGACTGCACATTCAGAAATATCAGGTTTGTAACATAACTTCAGAGCTTGCACGGTTTGGAGGCTGAGGCTGCTGTTTATACTATCCTTAGCCGTTCTTTTATCATTAACTCCATAGAATTGTTGGGAAGGGTCGGCCATGGAGATTACCAGTACTGCATCCGTTCATTGCTATTCTACGAAACGCAGCGCTCGATGGCACCTTCTAGAAACAATAGAATCTGGGTCCAGCGCCGCACAAGCGTCTCCACTTGGCTCATATCTTCCACTTCCAATGACAGTAACTGCTTGATGAGGTTCTCCGCCTTGGCCACGTATATTTTCAATACCTTGGCCAATAATTCGTTAACCATAGCCCGATCATGTTCTCCGTCATCTCCGCTTTCGACGAATCGTTGCCATCGTCTCGCTGGCATGCATAGTGCTCTCAGAGCAACCTCAGTTCGATAACAGACACTCTCCTTATCCAAGATATAGTTCCCAAAATAGCCAGCGTCTTTAACTAGTTCAAGCTGTCCAGCATCCATTTCGGAAATAATCACACTGTCGAGGAGAATGTGGTCGGCATCGTTCTCATCCATGACGAATCCATATTCGCCCAGTAAAAAATCGTTGCTGTGCTTCCCATAAGAAATATAAATTTCCTCCCCCTTTTCATATACTTTGTTACTGGTAATCTCAAATCCCTCTGGCCCGAACTCCACCTTGCATCCCTGGGATGAATGATTGAAATAATCCGCGAAGGGGTTCAACGTCATGCAATCCTTTGGGTCCTTTTTGCGTTTAGCCCCCGGTGTGGTATAGTAAAATGTGCGCGTATTTACAATCAGCCAATTGTACATGTAATGGTCTCTGGTGAGATCTGGGAAGGCACCAGAAACAACCTCCCAATCAAGTGAAAACTTCTTGATCTGGTTGGAAAGAAGAGCGGAAGCAGCCTCTGGAAGAAACCCCTGCAGCACTGGAGGCCATAAAATGGGCATAGACGTTTGGAAGTCTTCTTGTGAAGGAAGAACATCTCGCCATCGTGACCTGGCTTCACACGTATCGAGGGAGAGATCCGCTGCGAGAAGACCGTGGGCGGTGATTTTACCAAGGTGGACAGATATGGTTTTAGGGACTGTGGTAGTTGTCCGCAATGCACTTGTTGGGACGGTCAACAAGATCTTATCAGCCTATTTCTCGTCAGTATGGACTGTAATATTACATGTTATGTTATGCCAACTCTTGCCAAGGCGTCTTGGATGAACTATATGAAAAGCTTGACAAACCTCATGCCTTTCTGTAGCCACAATTCCGAGGCCACGACCTGGGAATTGATGCGCTGCAAGACCATAAATCTTAACGCCTTGTAATTCAGCCCATCTTGTGAACTCTTCATGCTTATCCATCACCAGCAGATTCGCTGGATGCTCAAGCAACCCTTCCAATCCTTCACAAATTTAAATGAATGATGCCATGCTTAAGTCAATGAAGCAGTATAACTCAAATATTTTAATAATGTGAGACTCATTTACTTTTCTTATGTGCAAGATATTGATAATGGGTGGTGTGAAGTCATCGAATTTTGAAGCAAAATAAAGTATATGCGGGAGGGCCCGCACACCAGCCACAGCTCCACACGTTCGTGAATCTCGATCCATGCCGAACATGCTCAACAACCACCCCGAGATTGCTCAGTAACCCATTCGCCCACGGGTCTTTGCAGTGACAGCTCAACACAATGGCCCTTCTATTGCGAAGGCCCGTAGTGCGTAAGCTGCCAAATGAACTCCTTACCGCCTGTGCCGTTTCCGCGACTCCGAGGCCATTTTCTGTGCTCAACAGACCCCCACCGAACTACGAGGGCCATGTGCCATTAACGAGACTCGAGCAAGCTGGTCTTGCTGTCGGGTCGGCCATTACATCTCTGATCGATCCATACCGACACGGTGAGCCCAATATCCATGCTAGTTGGGGGAACAATCGCTGAAGGATGTCACAGACATGGTTGCCGCTTTGGGCGAAGCAACCGCAACACCATATTTCATATACCGTCTCCGCGACGCTATGCTCGCAGACGCCACAGGTCGCCGCATACTCCGAGATAGGCCACGCATAACGTCGAAAACTATGAGCCTGGAGTACCTGCGAACGCTTCCTGAAAACACGGTTGGGCGCGCATATGCCGATTGGCTGGACCGCGAGGGTGTAACACCGGATACTAGGGACCAAGTACAATATATCGATGATGAAGAGTGCGCATATGTGATGCAAAGATATCGAGAGTGCCACGACTTTTACCACGCAGTTACCGGGCTACCGGTATTTGTGGAAGGAGAGATTGCACTGAAGGGGTTCGAGTTTGCGAATACGCTACTGCCAATGACGGGGTTAAGCTTGTTCGCCGTGACGAAGATGAAGCCTGCGGCTAGAAAGAGATTCTGGGATATATATTTACCGTGGGCGCTTTATAATGGGTTGAATTCTAAGGACTGTATTAACGTTTACTGGGAAGAGGAGCTGAACACGGATGTGGCTTCGCTGAGGAAACGGCTGGGAATTGAGCAACCTCCAGATTTGAGAAGCATCAGGAAGCAACAGAAAGAGAAGAAGAAAGCCGAGAAATAAGTCGGAGAAGGGAAAAAATGAGCATAAATATGTATAATTTTGTAAATCAACGCCAAGTCCCAAGACCAGAGAAAACACACGATCGTCATTTCAGCGTTGTAGTGACCGCAAGCCATATCTTTTCCCAGTGCAGTATCCCATTGAGCTACATATTGAACAGGTCATCATCGTCGTCATCCCATCCTCCCTTTCGCCTGCTAACCACAATCTTCTCCTCTTCCTTCGTCTCAGCTACAGCATTGAGCAGGTCCTTCAGCTGCTCTTCAGTGACCTTCTGCCTCAGCTGTCCCGACCTTGCCAGTGTAATCAGTCTGTTTTCCACATCGTCTGCTCGAGATTCCTTGACGAGACGTATTCTTCCGAGGCGCTCTGCCGCGGCAGGCTCGAGGATTTGGTTCAGCACAGATTGTCTCGCTTCAGCTATGGCAGGTTAGCTACTCCGTGTCGATTGTCCTAGGTCGGTGTACGTACATTCTTGCTGCCTATATATTTGTCAGTTTAATATGTCCCATAATGTGTAACAGGTGGTATGCGCTCACTGTCTCTGGTCGTCTTGACCACCGCCGCCTGAGCTACCTGCCCCTCCTCCTCCCCCACCCTGGGATTTGAGTTGCGCCAGGCGCGCCTTTCTGATCTGCACGAGCGCTGCTTAGTTACGACTGGATAGTTGATCGGATATATGCCTTACTTCTTCGAGGTCAGCGTCCGCCATCTTGGTTAACTGTTGAGGTGTTTTGCGCTAAAAGTAGCTGTCAAAATCGTGGTTGACGCACTATAGCGTTTGGGTGCGGGGGACGAAGCCTTATCGGACCAAGGCGGCAGAATTTCAAAGTCTAGGTTTAAGGTTTCAAATTGCAACATTTTCAAAAAAAAGTGATACACAACAGCCATGGTATTATATTTACAACATTCTCCCTATTGAATATGTCTGGGGATTCTCATGCCCAAGCCTGGCTCATCTAGACGCAAGCTCACTAACGCCGCTTGTAAACACACCTCTACTATCGTACACCCAGCTCGTAAATACATATATACTACACACCACTGTCCTTCCTAATGAGATTATGTCCTTGTACCGATCAAAACCTTCTGTCGTTTTTGTAAGGGATGTGACCGCTTGCCTCCTGGCTTCTCATGGCCGTTTTGGCCTTTACCATTGTCTCCATTAACGCATTGTTAGGACAGTCGATCCCAAGCTCTGCTGCTCGTTTAAGAATATATCCTGTGAAGTATGCTACTTCACTCTTCTTCCCCAACCTTACACTCCGAACCATGTCGTGGATCTCCGTACGCGTCTTGGTAGCAACCTGGACAAAAGTTCTCTCAATCTTCCTAGGGTGGAGTCGGTAACTCAGCCCGGATTGGCCTTTCAATTCGGGCAATGCTGAGGCAACCGTTGATATCTCGTTTAGCACCCCACGTAACAGGAGGCTGACATTGTAGTTGTTTAACAAGTCGCCATTCTTGCAATCGAACATGACTGCCAAGGGTCCGATCACGGCTTCAACGGCCAGTCGCTCCAATTTAAGTACTAATAACTCGTCGGGCGGTACTCCTTTTGCATTCAACGCTGGGGATCGTGCGAGTGACCGCAGAAGGTTCCTTGTGGAATCAATCATGTCCACTGCGTCGGGTGACATCTGATCGCCTTCGTGAGCGGTTAGAAATATTTCTCCTTGGCCAGAATGCAATGTTGTAAACGTCCTCGCTGGGTGGTTTCGGAGGCTGTGCGAGCTCATCCCCTCAATATAGCGTGGCCTCGTCGCTGGGTTCGGAAACACCTTCTCATTGACCTCATCAATCACACCCATACCATTCTGCAAAAACAATATCGTAGAGGTTGAGTGAAGTCGGTCCTTTATGGGTAAAAGGGAACGAACTGTAACTGGTGCTTCGGTGGTGACTATGAGTTGGTCGATGTTCCAACCGTCTTGTCCAAAAAGCACGTTCTTTGTGCTCAGCATCCGGCCTTGGGTGTATTCCGCTTGGGTAAGATTGGGATTTTCAATATCAAAGCCGATCTGTACCATAGATTCCTTGGCTTCGAGCAACTCCAGAATCTGCCCTTCTTGATGCCATTGACTGACAAGGGATGGCCGTTGCAGCAATAGAGAAATTGGCGGTCGGCCTCCGAGGCTGGCTAATGAATGGGCCACGAACTTCCCTTCTTTGCCCGTGCCCAAAATGTGTATCCTACTTGGTTTCGAATGTGTGTGAATTGAAGCCCCTTCTTGTACCCCCGAACCCACCTCCCCCTCTCTCCTTTCGCTGTGCTGTAGGTCCGATGCACTTGTTGCTGCTGCCGAATCTAATGTTCGCGGTGTATTGTTTCTCGGCGTATAAATATTTCGGGATGCTTTGCGCGGCATCCCCTGCTCGTAGCCGCGGCGAGCTTCCTCTGCGCTTCCTTCTTCTACCGAGGGTTCGACATGTGCAAATTCGGAATTCCATTGTACCCTCTGTGACGAGTAACTCCTTCTATAATGGATGGAGAACAGGCGCCTGGCCCCCCGGCCCTCTAAAATGTTACCGCAGCTCCATATAGGGTGTCTGTGAGGTATGCTGGCAAACACCCGCGACAGCGGTCGACCGCAAGTTGAAATAGACAGGATGACAGCTTCTCGAAAATATTTGGAATCCTCTCATATCAAACACATATTCCCGCCAGAGGAACGTCGGCAGTGGGTTTGCGGCTCGGCCGCTTTGGGTGTTTGAAGCGCGGAGGGTAAGCAGATATAGTATTCGCCAAGATTTGAGGTAAAATGATGTTATTGCGAAGTTTCCCGACGCACAGGTCGTAGCGTGAATTATCAGAAAGGTAATGACAGGGCGAAGCTCTCTAGGTCATGCGTATTTATGCCGCTAATATAAGCTCGACAGATAGGAGGTCGTAGATTGGGCTGAATGATAGCGGAATGCGTCAATAGTTGACCTCGGGGGGATCAGAGAAACAAATTCTAGGATACAATTCGTTAATCCCTGTAGCATGTTTGCTCCGGATCCCGGACACATATTTCTCCGACCCGAAGTCTCCGACCAACCAATCTGAACGAAGGTGTTTGGCATTTTTGATATTTTGCGATAACGACGCTATCGCGAGAAGGGAACTTCAACTTCACCTTGCTACAAGGAGCAATTCAAAATGGATCCTACGGCCACTGACATACTGTCGCTGCTTGAGCAGCTCGACGATGAGATAGATGATTTAGAAGACTCTCTGGCGCCTGTGCTTGAGACTGGCATATCCGATACAGCATCCAAATTGCCACTATTGGACAGAGCAAAGTTATACGTTCTTGTCACATACGCAGTGGAGTCGATATTATTTTGTAGGCTCTTTCCCCCTTTTAAAACCTATCTTTACTGACTGTTCTATCTCAGCGTATCTCCGACTGAATGGTGTCAAGGCGCGAGAGCACCCAGTTTTTATAGAGTTAACTCGCGTCAAGCAATATTTCGACAAACTTAAAGAAGCAGAAAACCCGACGCCAAAGCAATCAGGGTTAACGTTGGATAAAAATGCCGCTGGTAGATTCATCAGGGCTGGACTGGTGAGTAGACAATGCCTCCCCGAGGTTGTCAATTTACTGACCGATTCCAAGAGTGGAAACAGTAAGCTGGACCTAGAGCGAGCGGAACAGTTGGCCAGGGAGAGAGTCCGAACACACATCAAGTTCAATAACTCGGAGAAAAAGGGCGAAGATCCAGCTGCTGCGAAGGCAACGAAGGCAACGCCGCCCAGCGCACCATCATCTTCATCCAACTCTGATTCGGAGTCCGACTCACCAAAGGAATCCGTGAAAGAAAAGGCCAAGCCGTCGAAGAAGCGAAAGGCCGCTGATTTGGAAACAGGAGCTGCGTCTGGGGACAAGGAGGCAACTTCTTCGTCGCAACAAGACAGCTCAAAATCTGCGAAGAAAAAGAAGGACAAGAAGAATAAGTCGCAGAAGAAATCCAAGGGAGCAAAGAAGGACTGAGCTCGGTGAAGGGAGACTTGAAGGAAGTTCTGCGCCTTTGAATACAGTTCAATGTGTATGAGTTGATTCTGGGAGCAAAACGGTTAACAGCATGGCGATGGCGTTGGTTGGGGCATGGTGGTTTATGGGCGGGGCAAATAGCATTGATGAATATATCTCAACGTGAGAAAAAGCTAGCGGTGGAAGATACCCTTAGAATAATGAATCAAAATATCAAACATCTCATATATTGTTTCTAGTAATTTATCATTATAAGAATGGATCACCTCGGTTGAATAAAGTCGACTCAGTCCGGTGTATATATGTTCCGGGCGGGCCAGGTTCGTTGTTGTTCCTGAGCCTTCCGTTGCCGAATAGCTTCCCCAAGATAAAAATTATATACATATATCTGTTCACTGCACACTCTATCCGCATCTCACGTCTCACTTCACACTTCAACATAATCACATAATACCCAAGAAAATGGCTCGTCAAGGAAGATCCGGTGGTGGAAGCCGCCCCTCGAGGCCGACTGTTGCCCCTGCCCGCCCATCCGTTGCACCAAAGCAGCAAACCCGCCCAGCAACCACTGCTGCATACCCACCAAACCGCGCCGGCCCTCCTCCAGCTGCTGCTGCCCCAGGTGCCGCCCCTGCTGCCGCCGCCCCAGCTGGCCCAGGCATGTTCGCCAACATGGCTAGCACTGCTGCGTAAGTTGTCCCTCCGGGCCCCAATTCCTCAGTGAAAGCCGAGGTGGCGTTGCGGTGAACTTGTGCTAACTATTCCTCACAGCGGTGTAGCAGTCGGTTCTTCTATCGGTCACGCAATCGGTGGCTTCTTCGGCGGTGGTTCCTCTGCACCAGCGGAGGCCGCGGAGTCCCAAGTTGCCTCTCAGGGTTCGGCTGAGCAGAGCAACTGGGGTGCCAGAAGCTGCGAGGTGGATGCTAAGCAGTTCACAAAGTGCTTGGATGAGAACCAGGGCAACATGCAAACTTGCTCGTGGTACTTGGAGCAGCTGGTATGACCCCACCCCATTCCCCTTACCTTGCAATGAGTAGAAGAAGAGATGCTAATATATCTTGCTATTATAGAAGGCATGCCAGTCCGCTGCCAGCGGTTACTAAGCTGTCGATCGAGAGGTTGAAGGATGATGGGTTGTACGAAGTAGATTTGTTTTCTGTATATAATGCGTGCTATCAAGACATACCCGCTATAGGCCATGAACGGTAATATACCGGATGGGAGTCTTGATTCCAACTCCTGGAACTCCACTCTATCAATGATAACCTGTTGCAACTATCTAATCTTCCTTGTCTTGATTATCTCGCCTGGGTTCAAAATTGAGCTATAATATGTTAGTAAAACAGTTTCAATTGTGTTGAAGGTGACAACTTACGCCACCGCCGTTGTATAGCTCATGCCGATCACTCTGCCTTGGTTCCCGCGGGGGAGGCGTTTCTGTTGCAGGAGGCTCTCTTTGGGCAGAGTCTCCCACTACACTTCCTAATACACGAGACGCAAAATCGAGCCCAGAAGTGAGTCCAGACGTGACTAGACCGTAGCCTGCAGAAACGCCACTGGAGAGAAGTCCTGTGACGCCAGGTCCTTGCCCATAGGCCGGGGTGAAATCCTTGATTGGCACAAGTATCAACGTTGCGTTAGGAACCAGACCAAGATCTTGCAATGATTTCCCCTCCTCTGAAATAGAGATCTCTTTGTTGGGGAATGGAGTCAAGATGTGCTTGAACGTATAGGGCGATTCCGCAACTTGCTGCTCTTCGTCAACCCATTTGCGAACATCTCCCTCTAATGTGGCGCCCGACGGGAATCGAGAACTTATTGCAGACCCATCGAATAGGCGTACTTTCAACGCACAGTGATCAGCCCTCTTCATCGACCCAAAGTCTGAAGACGGCGCAGTAAAGGGGTTGGGCTGCGCAGTGCCAGCAATAACCTTGGCCAGTTCTTTCCGTTCGGCGTCCTTCGCCTTGCGCTCTCTTTTATCATCTTCTATCTGCTTCAAAACCCTTTCTCTCTCCTCTCGAGCTTCTTGCTGTCTTTTTTTCTGCATCTTTGCATATTTCAAATCGGCCGCTTTCTTAGGATCTTCTGGCAGGCCAGCTTCCAATGCAGCCTTTCTCTCAGCGGCCTTCCGGGTTCGTTCGGCCTTCTCTTCCGCATCCTTTTTCTTCTTCTCAGCTTCCATACGTATCCTTCGCTCCTCGAGAAGGGCAGCTACGCTGGATGACTGGCTTTGGCTGTTATTAGGTGTGGCCCCCGTATTTGCACCGGTAGTGGCCGGGATCGCCGAAGCTGGTGAGAAAGAGCTCTCCTCTCCCTTCAGGACGGGCGTTAGCCGGTTAATGAATTCCTCTTTTGATATTCCAGCCGTGAGATATTCCTTCATGGCTCCATTACTGCGATAAATTATTAGCTTGTAAATTTTGATACGCCTCCAGGTGGAACATGTGACTGGATTTTTGATCACTTCGCCTGCAAGATGAATGAAACAGCAAGACTCACTGAATGACTACCAATGTTGGAAACTTCACGATAGGACATATCTGCTCGAGAAAGGACGCCTCTTCTGAGGGGGATATCAAGCGAAGGAGAATAGCCTTTGAGGAAATAAGGTCCGCAATCTGTCCATTTTGTCAGCAGTCAATATCTTCGGGCAATATCTGGCTACTTGTACTAACTTCGGGGTCCTTCAAAAAGTCATCCTCCCAGGTTGTGGTTTCTTCATCGTTATCTGATAGATGGTGATTTAGCATAACTCAGTGTATTACAATCGTCACCTACCTTGACTTCGCACATAGCACGCCACAAGCTTAGACTGCTCGATGGCAGTATTAATGCCGCTCCTCAAGTCGCCCTCATAAAACATGATGGATTTCAACAATGTTGAGTTTTGAGATTAATGTCTTCACGGATCCAATCAGGTTAGTGAACAGATATCTGGTATGCTGATTGGGCAGTTCGGAAGCTCGTTGCATGTATCAGGCCTATAGTTCCAAGATTGAGCAGTCGACGGAATGCATGTATTAAAAACTAAGAAGTTTGCACCTCATAGACCTTAGTTAATGAAAGAAAATGCGAAGTTGATTCGTTTCGCCTTTAGGCTGCGTAGTCGTCGTTCACGTTCTCGACCGTTCTTTTGGAGCTGTCTTATGGACGGGTGTGCTTGGACGCTAAACCTTATCGCCCATATCGAGCATCAAGTTTCCACGGCAATCCAACAACCACAACCCAAAAAGCCTCCAATTACCATGAGCGCAGGCTATTCGACGGTCTCGCAAGCTCTGAGGGTCGCCTCCAGGGCAGCATGGCGACGACCGCAGCGATCCCTGTTCCAACGATGCCCAGAATGTAGACATATATCAAGAACCGCCATCCAGCGGAAGCAAGCCGCGGACGACCCAAACTTTTTGTCCATCTTGGATAACCCTCCAAACATTGTGAGGACAGGAGGAAAGAAGCATGGACCGGGGCTTATAGTGCTTGGTAGGTTGAACAGCGTCAAGCCTATAGAACAAAGGACTAATGGCATACTCTAGCTTTGATTCCGATAATCGCATTCGGACTGGGGACATGGCAGGTCCAGCGATTGGGCTGGAAATCCGAGCTGATGGCAAGATTCGAAGACCGACTTGTCCGTGATCCGCTACCATTACCGCCGCACATCGATCCAAGCGCCATCAAGGACTTCGATTACCGACGAGTCTTCGCTACCGGCCATTTCCGCCACGACCAGGAGATGCTTATAGGGCCGCGTTTGATGGAGGGGAAAGATGGTTATCTTGTCATCACACCGCTTGAACGCGAGGGAGACGGTACTACAGTGTTGGTGAACAGGGGTTGGATAGCAAAGAAGTTCAAGGACCCGAAAACCCGCGCTGACGGTCTACCTTTGGGCGAAATCACAGTCGAGGGATTGTTACGGGAGCCCTGGAAGAAGAACATGTTCACGCCGGACAACAATCCAGAGAAGATGGAATTCTACTTCCCGGATGTTGTGCAGATGGCAGAGTTAACGGGGAGCCAAGCAGTGTGGGTGGAAGAGACCATGGCACCGAACCTCATGACTTCTTGGGACAGGGAGGCTCGTGGTATTCCTATTGGGAGAGCACCGGAGGTCAATTTGAGGAATAACCATGCTCAGTATATATTTACATGGTATGAACCCTTATCTTCCTGTCTAAAATTTACATCTTGCTAACAGATACCAGGTATGCGCTTGCGGCTGCAACATCAATAATGCTCTGGATGGTCATTAAAAAGCCCCCGACTGATGTCGCTCGTAAAGTGAGGCAGAATAAGGACTGGTCGTAGTGGAATTACACTCGCCGGTGCATGTCATGAAGTAGTCATCAAAATGGCGTTGCTATCCCTACTCCGATCTTTCGAGCTTTTTGCCCTTTCTCAACTTGGTTGGAGGCACCATCCGGAAATCTTGGAGAAGTTCTCGCGGCAAATGTCTCTGCGCAAGCGCAAAGGGGGTGGTGATTGCGTTGGTTTGGCGCTGCCTGTAGGAATATAATTAGCTTTGATCGCATAACGGCCATCATATCGATGTTCCAAATGTATATACCTTTTCATAAGTGTCATAACATCATTCTCATCAATTGTCTTTCGGCCTGCATGCTCAGCATACGCCCCAAGGTCATCGCTGACTTGCTCAAAGAACCAATCGGTTGCTTGCATTATAGCTGCTAGAGCATCCTTGCTTATCTTTCCATTGCCACTGCCGCCCGTTCTCGCAAACGTAGTAGCAAGTTTCTTGACAACTCCAGTAGGTAGTGATGAGTAATGTATACCATGCTTCGACACTCTGATGGTCTTCTTGGCTTTCGGTTTCCGTACTTCGCTGGCTGATAGTTGGGTATCAGTCATTACCGTATCATTCATAGTCACATCAATAGTCGCGTCTATTTGGTCGATGTCCGAATACTCGTCTTCAACCTCTTCCTCAAGCTCGGGCTCGGGCTCGGGCTCCTGTTCAAGGTCGTTGTCTTCCTCTGCCTCCTCGGGTTCTGATTGGACTTCTTCCTCCTCTCCTACTTCAGCCCCTTCGAGGGCAGGACCGATACTTCGTCTGGGCATGCCAATATTCGCAGCTTGTGCAGTCGTGATAATATCCTCCCTTCTTGGTACCGCAAATGCAAAAGTTGCCTCATGCTCGTCGTCTTCGAACGGTCCACGGATATCGCTTGATCTCCCCGCCGCAAATGCCCCTCTCATGTCCATCGTTCCAGTCCTCTCGCTCATAATACTGGGATCATCCTGCAAGAAAGGCCCTTCGTCATCAAATCCTCCCTGGATGAAACTAGAGTCAAATCTCTCGGGTTCTACAATAGTTCGATCAAATTGATCGCTGTATCTGATACTTCCAAAGCTTCCACGTGACAATCGCCCACCAGGTTGCTCGCTGACTGCCCTTCGTGGCAGCTCGACAGACCGCAGTGTCATATTATCTTCGTCTAGTAATGCATCGGAATATGGCGGCAGCAAAAGGCTATCGTCCTCGTCTTCATCTCCAATGGCCATCGAAAGTCTTGGCCTTGTTGGCGCTGGCTCTTCATCCAGATCATTCAGCCTTGTGAAAGGTAGTCTTGGCTCCGCAGCTTCTCGCATCTCAGGTAACGCATTGACAGGATTTGTCCCTGGGGCCAAAACTTTACTCAGTTGCCTCAATATATCACGAGGGGTCTCTCGCTTCTGCAGTCCACTTCTCCTCCTGTCCTTGCCCGGCGTAAGGGCGGCTGCACGCCGCATCTCAATCTCTCGTGCTGCAGCGCGGCCATGAGGAGTAGCTGCCGTTGGCCGCCGTGTAGAGCCAGGTCCATATCCTCCAGGTGTGATGTTCTGTGCGCCAGGTGTACGACGCGCCGTTCTATGGGTGGATGGAGGCCCGGCGCTCGAAGCTCGCCGAATTGGAGTTGTCGGTCTTGGTATGATATTCGCCAATTGGCGTAGAGCAGTATAGGGTGTTTCTTTCGGTTTCGCCGCTTCCGCATCTTCGGTGAGTGAGTTTCGGGGCGTGATTCGAGGTTGTCGTACTGCAGTGGGTGATTGCTCGGGAGGGCCCAGGTTGGGCGAATCGGTGGTTGAGGGTGCATTAATTGCAGAGGCGCCCACGCCACTTTTGCGAGCACTTCTTCTCCTTTCCGACATTCTGAGGAGTTTTTCTCCGAGTCAATGCTCAGAAGTCGATGTGAGATTCGTTTTGCGCGTCGGCGTCGGCATGATAGTATTGACGTCGCGTTTGTCAACAAGACCCTTGGATAAGGCCGTTATACGCTAAGATAAGATAAGATAATGTGCCAGAGCTATTTCGAAGGCGGTGAGGCCAATAAATTATTCTGCTATTCGCAAAGCCACGCCAAATATTAGACTTTTTATTGTTTTCAGTTAATTCTTCGCCGGAACACCTTGAAACTCAGCTAGTATATGCTAAGATTCATCGAATACTTATCTTTGACTACAATACAAGATGTCGGACAACGAGTTGCAAGAGCCTCTTCTTGAGGGACCGATCGGCAGCCCCGAGCCAGAAACTGCGAGCCCCCAAAAAAAGCGCAAGAGAGATGCTGGAGCTGATGCGAAGGACAAGAAGCAAGCAAAGAAGCCCAAGACCAAGAAGCAAAAGGAGCAGTTTGACGAGGAATATCTCGACATTGCGGCAGGCGTTAACAAGCGATTTGCGGAGATGGACAGCCAGCTGTTGGCCGATTATGTGGACCAGCGAACCACGCAGTTTGAGTCTGACCTCAGCGCCATTGAGTTGGAGGATAGACATATTTCTGGTACGTTCTAAGGATTGTCATGATTTATTGGGATTTGAGACTAACATTGTCGGCAGCGGCCTCCATAAGAGATACCACTTCGTGGAGTAAACCAAGGACACTTGATAACCTGCCTGGTTTCCTCGAGAGTGTTTGCAACAACCCAACGAGGCTGTGGGGAGCGTCGAAGAAGAATGGAGCACCACATACTATTATTGTCGCCGGCGCGGGGCAGCGCGCTGCTGATCTTGCGAGGGTGGTCAGGAAGTTACAGTCCAAGGACGCTGAAGTAGCGAAGCTCTTTGCGAAGCACATCAAGCTCCAAGATGCGGTCGGATTTTTGAAGAGCAAACGGACGGGGATGGCAGTTGGAACACCAAAGCGTCTGGATGACTTGATGGATGACGGCGCACTGCAGATCGACCGGTTGGAGAGGATTATTGTGGATGCGTCCCATATCGATATTAAGAAGAGGGGGTTGCTAGAGATGAAGGAAACACAGGTGCCCCTCACTCGCTGGTTGAACAGGAAGGAGTTCAAGGAGAGATATACTACGGATGGGAAGGATAAGATAGATCTTATCTTTTTCTAGGGAACATTCTCGGGCACCCATGGGTTATAGCGATTTATATATGGTCAAGCGTTTGATATTGTGTTTACAACTTATGAGCTGAGGATAATGAAAATTTGTAGCCGCAAATTCTCGTATTAGCTCCTTTCGTACCAGTTTCAATCCCTTGTTACTCGTGAATTTGAATAAATATGACAAATGTTGATGATATTTACCTCCATTTATATTTTTGATAAAAATAAAATCGATTGGTTAATATATTCTGTACCTAAACAAATACAACCAAACAGTCACCTAATATAATAGTACAAATTAAATCAAAATAATAAATATACTAGACATATACTCTCTCCATGAATCTAATCAAGTACATCTACTGTCTCATCGGTTTCCGTAGATGATAGTCCATCCAGCCGATCCCCCTGTCTCAGGAACCAACGCACGGATCATTAATCCTCCGCTTATCAAAAACTTCCCTCACCTCCCGATAAGCTCCAAAAAAAAGTGCCTGCGCGGAACTCACATCCACCTCTTCACCCTCTTCACCCCCCACCGCCACACAATCCAACCAACACAATGGCGCTCATAAAGAAATCCGGACCCCGCTCCGAGCGCAAAGCTGCAAAGCGCAAGGCCCAAGACGCGATCCCCGACGTGCCAGAGGACTACGCCAACGAGGGCGCAGAGGAGGTTCAGGCGCCGAAGAAGCGTAAGCGCGATGACGAGGACGCAGATGAGGAGGCGGGAGCAGAGGATGTGAAGAAGCTGAGGAAGGACAAAAAGGAAAAGAAGGAGAAGGAGGAGGGCAAGAAGGAGAAGAAGGAGAAGAAACCGAAGACGAATGAGGAGGGTGAGGGAGAGGATACCGTGATGGGGGAGGCTGCCGAGCCAAAGGAGCCAAAGGAGGACGTACCGAAGAAGAGCAAGAAAGAGCGCAAAGCCGAGCGCAAGGCCCAGCAAGCTGCCGAAGCAATCGCAAACGCCAAGGCGAACAGAGCACGGGAAGAAGCTGAAGCCGCGTCCAAACCCGCGCCCGCCGTCGACGGAACCGAGAGCAGCAAACCTGCCGCCGCCACTGCAGCAGCGGCTGGAGGCAAAACACCCAAAGCCGAGAAGGCGCCCAAGCTCGACAAGGACGGGAACCCGATTAAGAAGAAGAACAACCGCAATCGCGAGAAGAAGCGTCTCGCAGCCGCGACTGCCATAGCAGCTGGCGAGAAGGCGCCCGCGAGGTTCATCGTGTTTGTGGGCAACTTGCCATTCACAGCGACAGTTGCATCGATCACAGAGCACTTTGCCGCCGTGCACCCCGTGTCGGTGCGGAACCTGACGCAGAAGGAGGACCCGACGAAGTCGAGGGGGATTGCGTTTGTAGAGTTTGAGGGGTACGATCACATGAAGACGTGTCTGAAGACGTATCATCACAGCGAGTTTGATGATAAGAAGAGCCCGGCGAGGAAGATTAATGTGGAGCTTACGGCGGGGGGTGGGGGGAATACCAAGGCTAGGAAGGGGAAGATTGCGGAGAAGAATTCGAAGTTGACGGAGCAGAGGACGAGGAGGATTGGGGAGGAGGAGAAGCAGAAGTTGGTTAAGAGAGGGGTGCCGGAGGAGGATCAAAGTGGGATTCATCCCAGTCGGAGGGCGAGAGTTGCCTAAGTGGGAGGTGGGGAAGTGTATGAAAATGCGTAGTCTTAAGAGTTTATCATGGGAATTTGCAGCGTAATGAGCAGAGTATTTGGGTATTATTCGTAGTGTCGAACGTGAAAGCCGTGTCTTTAAACTTCTTTGCATTCATTCATTTGTAACTCCGCTATCTACGCAAAAATATGGTAATATCTCCCTATCATGCCATGCAATTATCACAGCCCCTGTCCAACTCTACGATCCAACAAACATCCTTCTCCGACAAATCCAACAAAACTACTGCATATGTCGCCACGGAGGAAACAAGCAGAATCTACCATAGACGGTACAGAGCCCCGCTCAACCCTACGCGATTGACCAAATGCAAGCAAAGAGTCCTTATCAACGCGTAAACACTTCAAACTGGATATCCGCGCCCCCGACCACTCCCTCTTTGTTCGCTAGGGACGAAAGAGACAAGACAATTCCAGACGCATTAAAAAACCCCGGTATCTGCACCACTTTTGCCGCAAGGACACAAAAATATGCGACAATGCTAGAGAGAGAAGAAATAGAGAGAAAAGTTTAGGCTCCAAAAATTTGTTCCACAATGGAATCTGGGAGATCTGCGGTTAGATCTATTGAGATATATGGCGGAAGGTGAGAAGATCAGCGTTAAATGTCTTTTTGAGGTCCTGATGTTTAAGCCTTTTCACAGGATTAAACACTTCCTCGACTTCTTGCCCCTCTCTTGTGGGCGCGGGCTAAGCACGGCACTGGTTTGTGTTAGCAACTGATCTGTCTGGCTGTTGCACGGGGTGGACAATGCATACCGAATGGCCTCATCAAAAACACTTTTCAAGTTCCTCTGCGTCAGAGCCGAGCACTCAAGGTACTTGTGCGCACGGATATCCTTTGCAACCACGAGGGCCTGGTCATATGACACTGGCTCCATGCGCTTCTGTCTGAGGCTGTCCAGCGTGGCGGGGTCCTCTCGCAAATCCAACTTTGTTCCTACGAGGATGATTGGGACGTTTGGCGCATGGTGCTCGATTTCAGGGAACCACTGGGGACGATGTTAGTGGATATTCCGCCAAGTATAGAGAACCCCGGGATCGCATACCTTGGCCTTCACGTTATCGAATGAAGGAGGGCTGACGATGGAGAAGCAGATTAAGAAAACGTCGGTCTGGGGGTATGAGAGGGGCCTCAGCCTATCGTAATCCTCTTGACCGGCAGTATCCCAAAGACCCAAGGAGATGGGCTTGCCATCAACCATAACACTCGCAGAGTAGTTATCAAATCTGGGCATGTCAGCAACCGCAATTCGTGGAGACCAGAGCTGTACACATACACTGTTGGGATGTACTCTCCGGGGAAGGCATTTGTGGTGTAGGAAATCAGGAGACATGTCTGTGGCGCTGTTAGTCTACAAGAACCCCCCATTGCGCTCTATCTGGAAGACATACCTTGCCGACTGCACCATCACCGGTAACAACACACTGCGGGGAATATGTCAGCTATGTTCATGCTGCTGCCGCAATCTTCTTGCCGTGATAGCGGGGGGGACTCGAACCTTGAGGGATTGAGTGCCGGGTGCTGCCATATTGTTTATGATTATGGTGGTTCGGGGGAGTTGGCGAGTAAATACGACAGATGAGGAGGGACGTTTCTGGATAAAGCCGTGAAGCTAAAACTGGCCGAAGCGTCAGAGGCTGCGGGCAATGTTCGTTCCGATGCTCGTTCGGAACGTGGGAATGTCTGAGCGTACCTTGCCGTGGGTTCCCCGGTGGTATTGACACGTCTTGTAGCCGTTTCAGGTTCTACTTGTTACCGTGGACGATCTTGACTTTATTCCTGCTCTCAAATATGACAAGCGGGTTTGTGTGAAGCTGCGGAACAACAAAGCGTCTGGAACTGGGCGTTCTAGATGCACTTGTTGGAGATCTGCAACAGGAGTTGAGGTTCTGGTATGATGGATCCGAGGGGTTGGCGAGAGTGCGGAATCAAGTTGTACTCGGCCGCGGGACAGGAGCAAAGATGTAGCCTCGTCTTTGTAGGGGGGAACTTTATTCGGAAGGCTATTTCGAGTGGTTGGAGACTCGAATTGATTGCAGTTAACGCAGACTTGTGATTTGTCGAGGCCGGCGGTTGGGACTTTCTGGCGACGAGTGTCTTGGTTGGTGAAGATTGATTGGCGACGGCGAGATTCTCCCGAGGGCGGCCGGGACGATCTGATTTGCGGGATGCGATTCGAAGGAGCTTCTGGTTGCCGCTGATGCGATTGGGATCAAGGGGTTTGGTTGGAGGGAAGGGTATGTTCTGGTGTTGTCGTCGCTGCCCACACTACTGGTTTTGGAGCAGTCTGGAGATTCTATCTGTGGCTATCTGGGCTGGCGGTTCTCGGTGTGGTGAGTGACTTAACTTGTGGGAAGTGTGCGTGTGGCTGGCATGAGGTTGGTCCCTCACAAGTCCCACAACAACCCCAAGGACGAAATGGGCCCCTGTATGGCTTGTGCTGATTGGCAAATAGGGCGATGAAGAGGGGTTTGAGCTGTGGGCGCTATGAACGCTACCAACGCTATGAACGCTAGAGTCCAGCACTACGAAGTATGAACGGACTCAGCGCCGTGCCAATGGATGGCTGATCGTCTGTGCACGGGGAAAATGGTCCCTGGATTATCCTAAATGGAAGCTCGTCAAGGAGAACCAGTACTCGTATAGAGTGCGGCGTACGGGTAATGGGATGCTGAAGAATGAGGAGAATATAATATATTAGGACCCCATTTTGATGCTGTATGCTGCTGTATGCGAACTCATACAAGCCGCGCCTGCTGCTGTCGAACCAACTGCCCCTTTTTCTCTTCTGCTGGGTGTGTTGCTTGTGTTGCTCAAGAGACGTTATTGCTGAACCTCAACATACTCGAGTTATACGGGGTACTGTACTCGAGCATACCATACGGAGCGAAGCATTCGTGCTTTGTATGGTGTATCCGTACTCCGTATTGTACAGCACTGTACCTTGCAACCGTGGTTATGTACTTCATACAGCAGAGTGCAGGTACTACTCTACTCTACCGACGGCGTTCTTTCCGCTGAACCACAGCTCTTCACAAGCAACCAGGTATACCAACTAGAGTATGGTACTGGGTGTATCAGGGGCCAAGCCGGGATGTGGAACGGAACGGAGATAATCTAATGGGAAGAAGGAAAGACCTACAAGACCCCCTCGTTTCCCCTTATCCCGTGCCCTTGGTGTCGCTCCCAAACTCCTTATCGCTTTGGGCCACAGCATCATCGACCGTATTACTCGAATAGGTTGGTTGGCATGCATCGTAGATTACATTTACTACGTACGGTCAACGGTCAACTCTGCTTACGGCTGCAAGTAGCATAAGAGACTGTGCGGCAGCTCCCATCCGTCGTCCCATCTTTATGGTCAGAAGTATATATATGCACGGTATATGTATATATAGATGAGATTATATACTAAGTACAGCTGCTGTCACGGTGCATATAGCAGCTGTCCGTCGAAGGCCAAATATGCGAACATACGGATACATAGTGATGTGGCCTGCGGTGGCTGGAATGCACGTTTCTTTATATAGACCGAAAAAGAAACACATCGCACACAACGGCTATGAAGCAGAAGCAGCTTCTTCTGAGCTGCATAGAGCTGTATGAAGCTGTATCGCAAACAATGAAACCAATAAATATAATATCGCCAGAATGCAAATACTAGCTGAATTCATATACTCAGCTGCAATTTTTCTTTTTCTTTTTCGACTCCATTCATGGATCCTTTGCTCGTCATAGCCTGCATCGCCTGCCCGCGTAGCCCGGCCATGCTAAATTCAGGGTCAGCCCATCCCGGCCTAAAGAATGTTCCCCCATGTCTGCGCCACAACTTCCATGTGGTACTTACGCACCACCTCAACCCACAGCTTCCTTCGTTGTCAGATTGACCAATTCATTTTACTATATTCCTTCAGCTCCTTCCGCCAATTCTAAACTTCAGAGCACTCCTCACACGGTGTGCAGCATCTGTACCTACTCGTCTCTGACCTACGACACTCGTTGAATCGCTGGAGGAGCAAGGCGCATAATATAAACCGCGATCACGTCCTGCGTAATATCCCGACGTGTACCGCGTTACAAGTCTTGATACATTTTCGGGATCAGCCTGGTGCCTCCGAATCAAAACCTCTCTCAAGAAGCAAACCCTCGCTGCATGGGAATCCGAAAAACAAACAATCATAGACCTAAAATAACTTGAGCTTCGCGCTCAACCTCAACCGTTGCCCGCCATGGAGAACCCAGCCAAAGACAACACCGAACAGCAGTTCTCCGAGACCCATTCTCAACGCCCTGAAAGCAGCGGAAAGATGTCCACTGGCGCACACTCGGAGAATGCGACGGCGCCCAGCGGCGGTGCGCCGCCCTCTGCAGCACCAGCACCGGCACCAGGCCCATACGCCGAGCAAGTCCAGAATGTGGTCAATTCAGAGGTGAGCAATAGGCGCGCATACAATGGGAATGACCCTCACTGACTTGCTTTGACAGATTGGAGTTCAAACGCTTCTGAACAGGCTCAAGCAGAGCGTTGCTTCCGCAAAGGTAATGTTGCGCCGAGTCCTCCGACACCAGTTCAACGAAGCTAACTCGTTTGCTATAGGAATTCGCCCTGTTCCTTCAAAAGAGATCGAAGCTGGAGGAAGACCATTCGATTGGGCTAAAGAAGATATCCCGGATTACACATGACAACCTCCGACGACCAGAGCACCGTCAAGGCTCCTTCATCGCCTCTTATGACGAGGTGACACGGATACACGATCGCATGGCAGAAAACGGGGCGCAGTTTGCGGCCTCGCTTTACCAGATGCACGAGGACATGCTTGAAATGGCAGCAAACGTTGAGCGCGGCCGAAAGCACTGGAAGACCACGGGCCTATCGGCAGAGCAGCGCCTGGTGGATGCGGAATCGGCCATGAGAAAGTCAAAGGCCAAATATGATACCCTGGCAGAAGATTATGATCGTGCGCGAACTGGAGATCGTCAATCGACCAAGAAGTTCGGACTGAAGGGGCCAAAGTCTGCTGCTCAGCATGAAGAGGACCTTCTTCGCAAAGCGCAGGCCGCTGACGCCGATTATGCGTCCAAGGTCAACACTGCTCAGTCCGTCCGCCACGAGCACCTGTCCAGAGGGAGACCGGAGGCTGTGAAGGGTCTCATGGACCTGATTAATGAGTGCGACTCTGCATTAGCATTGCAGATGCAGAAATTTGGTAAGCTTAATAGAAGCCTAGCTCTAGGAAGATATGCTAACATCAAGTAGCCGCCTTCAACGAGAAATTGCTCCTCCACAACGGCATGAGCGTCAGCCCCCTGAAGGATCAAGCCGGCGAGGCTGGGAAATCTACGCGCAGTCTGCGCGAGGCTATCCTGGACATCAACAACGAAGGCGACTTGAACTATTTCATTGCAAGCTACTCTTCTCAAGTGCCTCCAAGGCCAGCCGAGATCAAGTACGAGCGTCATCCGGTCAGTCCTCCCTCTTAACCAACACATGAGACACTCGTACTGATTTTATATAGGTTATGGCACCAAGTGCTCCCTCAGCTCCGCCAGCAAACAGACAATCCGAGATCCCCCAAGGATTCGGCGGCTTTAACGGCCCCACACCGCAGCAGACACAGTCGCCCATGGGTGCAGGCCCCAGCTTCAACCAAGGCGGCCCACCACCCGCCGCGCAGCAGCAACAACAGCAGCAGTCGCCATACCAGCAACAACACGAGCGCAGCTTCAGCCAAGGCCGACCCCAGTCCCGCGACAACGGCACCCCGAACCGCATGGGCAACGGCAGCAACGTCCCCCTCTCCGCCGCCCCATCCTACCACTCCACCGGCGGCCCACCCCAGCTACAGACCCTGCCCTTCCAGACGCAGGCGCCGCAGATGAATCCGCTACAGCAGAATACGCCTATCCAGCAGGCGCCTCCGCAGCAACTGCAACAGCAGCAGCAGCAGCAGCAGTACGGACAACCCCAGCAGCGCGCCGCGGCTATGGATCCGAGCAATTTGCCTCCGCTGAAGCCCGTGTTTGGGGTGGATTTGGAGCACCTGTTCCAGAGGGACGGCTCGCCAATCCCGATGGTGGTGCATCAGTGTATTCAGGCTGTTGACCTGTTTGGTCTGGAGGTTGAGGGTATTTACCGTGTTTCCGGCACTGCGGCGCATGTGAACAAGATCAAGGCTATCTTCAACAATGGTGTGTACCACCCCACCAACAAATCCAACCCCAAACTCCAAAGATCTCAACTAACTCCTTTTCAGACTCAAGCAAGGTTGACTTCCGCAACCCCGAAGCCTTCTTCCACGACGTCAACTCCGTCGCAGGCCTCCTCAAGCAATTCTTCCGCGAACTCCCCGACCCCCTCCTAACCCACGAACAATACGCGCCCTTCATCGCCGCCGCCCGTCTCGAAGACGACATCGTGCGTCGCGATTCACTGCACGCTATCATCAACGCCCTGCCTGATCCCAATTACGCGACCCTGCGGGCTGTGACGTTGCATCTGCATAGAGTTACGGAGGCGGCGGGCGTGAATAGGATGACGCCGAGTAATTTGGCGATTGTGTGGGGGCCGACGTTGATGGGGATG
>JPJZ01001591.1:0-46861 GCA_000750815.1 Pseudogymnoascus sp. VKM F-4516 (FW-969) | reverse complement strand
GGGTCGTAGGAGGGGGAGGTGCGGTCGGGTTTGGCGTAGGCGTCGCCGCTGATGGAGGGGAGGCGGTTGACGACGTAGGAGTAGGCTGTTTCGAAGTCGTTTTCGGAGAGGGCGGCGTCGATGCACATGCTTGTGATGCGCCATTTGGAAATGGCCATTTGTTCGTCGATCTGCGAGGGCTCCATTTTGGAGCGGCCTTCGAGGTCGCGGACTGTAAGGCCGGCGAGGACTATCTTTTCGCCAAAGTTGAGGAAGTTGTCGATGTCGGTGTATGTCCTGGTGTTTTGGGCGAGGACCTTTTCGACCAGCGCAATCGGGTCCCCATGGGTGTGTATGACCGATGGTTTATACGGCTCCCCTGAATTTAGAACCAGACGATAGTTTGCAAAGTAATTTGCGGCATCAGAGAGGTGGATGATACGTTCCCGGGGGAGAGAGCCTCGGAAGGTGTCTGGAAATGCATTCAATCTATTATCATGAATCAGTATGTGAACGAACGCATAAGAATGATATAACTCACATGTCGAGGCACTTCTTGACACCGCCGCGTGTCTTGTTGGGATTATTTGCGTTGTTGAAAGCGTGCATTGCTGAAGCTATAGCTGTCGCGGACAGTTCTTCCTTGGAAAGAGGAGGTTCTGACGACTTTTCGTAGAGGGTTCTGGCAGTAGCATAGCCTGGTCACGAAGGGTTAGCTGAATACGCGTAGATGCATCAAAGAAGATTAACTTACGTCCATGAGTCAAAAGAGCAGTCAGTATCTCTTTTTCCACCGTACCCCGCGGAATTTGACCCAAAACACCACGGCCTCTTTGGGAAGTTGCACCTTCCAAAGACGGGGGTTTGCCCCAGTCATGTAGCCATAATACCTCCTTCCTTGCGCTTATCCAGAGCTTGTCATCGGCGCCTGCGGAACCTCCCAACTTATGCAGATATTCTTTTAAGACTGTATGCTGGTACGACTCAGGTTGGTTATAAAGCATGGATCCAGTCTTCTCGATAGAAGTGTGAGCCCCTGCTTTGAGAAGCAAGTACGAGCTTGTGATAAGAGCTTCAAGCAGGTCGACGGCTACCTGCGATGGAGCTGAAAATTCTTGCTCATTGTTCTTTAGGAAGGAAAGCAGCTGTTCGATACTCTCCCTCACTGGCTTCCCATCTTCTGTGAGGTCGGGAACAGGGGCTAGCCGACCAGCGGCTACTTCCAGTGAGCTTATCGATGGCAGCTTCAAACGAGTAACGACGTTACGTAGAATGCGGTGGGCCTCTGACAATGCCGTTGTAGAGTCTCCAGGCATACGAAAAGCAGCTGTGAGGGCACAGTGTCCATAGCGTTCGTTTATTCGACGACGGTCTTCCTCGGAAAGCATTGCGTCCGAGTCCTCGTAGCCACCAAGGTCTACATCAGCCGCTCCTCCCCATTGCTCGATGGCATTTGACACTGCGATGTACGAAGCGGAATCCTGGTTTATGATCCAAGCAAATACCGCATCCCAATCATGATATTTTGAGTCTTGTGAAGGCACTGCGCCTTTTAATGGCACGACAGTTTGCGCCCCCATTGCTGATAAAGACACTTTCCGACGCTTCCATTGGTTATTTCCATAAAGCCATGGCCCAGCAAGAGAGCGAAGATCACGCGATAATGTGCTGTCGTTCGGCTCGTTTGCATTGTCGGTATGCATTGTTTTCGAAAACAGAAAATCCACGGCTTCGCCTGTGCCTAAATCTTCAAACCATTCTATTGACTGTGTTTCGGTTTCCGCGGGGTGGTATTCATAGTTGCGCCGTAAGAGTGGGAGGACAGTCCCAAGCACCCAGTCCCTGAGGTAATCAGACCGTCCCAGGAACGGAGACAGGAGTTGCGGTAACTGGGCAATCAAGCCAGTTTGCTGATCAATTCTATACGCGCGGTGCAGCAAGAACAGAATTAACGGGTCCTCGGGCGCATCGTGGTGAGCGTTGTCCATTCGCAAAGACAGAAGTCTAAGCTTCCGGACCTTCTTGCTGGCATCTGCATTGCTGAGTCCCTCGAGAGGTGTCGCATCGATGGCAGTTTCGTTTCCTGATACGTGGCCGGAATCGTATTCGACAAGGAGCTGAACATATTCTGAGCTGTCGAGACTCTCGGGGAGATAGGTGAGGAGGATTCGTAAAATCAAGTCATGTAGCGTCTTTGGGTGAGTAGCTAGTAGCGAGTGAAGTGTCCTGATATCTGCTCTGATGGCCGCTTGCACGGCGAGCAAAATAACTTTCGCGGGCGGGAGGCTTGGAGTCGCCATGCTCATTTGCAACCTTGTAGATATTTGGCGGATTGCCCAAGGAAGGCATCTGAAATATCATATGATATTCATGAGAGCTCTCATATACCCCAAAGTTTACATATACGTAGCTGGTCCAAGCATATAAGGTTTCAGGCCATAAGGCACCCATGCATGGATTGTTCCGCTGCGGCAACGACAACGCTCGTGGGATCACGAACAACCAGAGTAACGAGAGTAAAGATACCAAAGAATTGGCAATTGACCACCCAAGATGTCGTCAGGATATGGACTTAACGGAGGTAAGTCAATTGACTCTCAATGCTTTGCCATTGGTGTCATTCCCGGTACCTTGCGTGTTTCCGGCGACATTTACTAAATCAATAAACCAGGTTCATCCCGATGCTTCCCATTCTGGCAAGAAGTTCTAGCTTGCTACGTCGTCAACACAAACTCCGATGATACCTCTGGCAAGAGGAAGTGCCAGCCGGTCCTTGAGGATTACTACGAGTGCCTGCACCACAAGAAAGAGGTACGGCCATGCTCCGCGACACGCCGATGATCTGAATCGCCAGTTATTGCTCATGCTAACTTGAACCTAATAGGCGCACCGCGTTGGTGTGATACAAACAGCATACCGCAAGCACCAAGCAGCAAACCCTCGAGAGGACGCGCCCAAGGCCGGGGAAGTGAGGAACTTGGGATTATTAGATAAGGACGACGATACGACGGCACCAGCAAGAAAATAGAGGGCAACTGTGGAGAGTTGGGGGTGAATTGTACATAAGGCCGGTTATGAGTTAGGTTATTTACCAACCATCTGCACCTACGTTATCTGAGCAGCTTCATTATGATTTTATCTGCTTCTTTTGTGAATGGTTGTTCCTCGAAAGGCCCTCTAAGTAGAGACCTTCAATGGCAAATGCAAGGCAGTCAGCCACAGACAAGAAGGTGCTGGCCGGTTACATCGGTTACACTGTATGGCGTCCGGTAGTACTTCTTGGTATGAATGTCTATGAGCATAGGGGACGCCTTTCATCCAGGAGTGATTCAAATTTATCGAGTTCGCCTTCAGGGCCTCTCGGCATCTTTCATCCAAAGAGTGATCTAGAGTTATTGAATTCGTTTTCAGAGTCCCTCGGGCGTCTTTCATCTAGGAGTGATTCAAGGTTACCGAGGGCTACTCTGGATCTTGCCAGCTCATATCACAGCGACGGACATGCGTAAACATGCGTAGAGGTCAAAGAAAGTGTGAGTTTGTTAAGTTCGGTCTGGTTGTAAGCCAGATTAGAATCGCCCCGCTTAGTGCTGTGAAATGTTTAATACTTACCTCAAATTTCTTGTTGGCATTTACTATGGAGGGGGCATAGAGGCAACGCTTGTTGTCAATTCACCCAACACAATTTGGAGCTTCTCGTCACAACAACACCTTCCTTGGCCAACACTCGCGTGGACGGCTTTGAGCAAAGACAAAGCTGACAAGATGCCATCCTACCGTGGCGTAACGTTGTCCATAACTTCAGCTTTGGATTCGAAAGTATATCCAGAGTTCCCACATCCAGAAACCTCCCGGTTTCAAAATGTTGGATCGTCTACTCTATCAGATAACAACACCAAGTCAACCTCTTCTTCACCAAATCAAGAGGCACCAGGAAGCAACTCGTTCGATTCTTCTAACGACTGTATTTCTGTTTACATTCCATCCTTGCCTGGTAAGTATAATGTTTTGACCTTTTGAGCGTATGGCTCTGACAGCTTCACAAGGAACCCGATTCGTTGTGCAGTACGCCATAGACCCACCACATACAGACGGCACGAATGTTTTTCTGAAACTGTCTATGAACGGTCGCCATGTTACATCTTGGGGAATAGACCCAAGAACCATGCCAGTAGGACGGGCTATGCTGGGCCTTTTCGAAGCAGACAAGAAGTTGAAGTCAAAGGCATTGATACCTAATCCAGCCGAAACAAAACCATTCTATTTCAATGACCAAAAGCGAGACCTTTCGGCAGCTGAGAATGGTGGTGTTATTGAAGTCAGGGTTTTCAGAGCTTGTGGAAAAAGGCGTCGGGGTGCGATCTTGGACGCATTTAGAGGGCAGGATAATTATGGGATTGAGTAAGTCCCGCACATCAAGTTACTTAAATGCAAGGACTTACATAGATTCAGGTTCAAATCATCTGGGCTTCTTGAAAAGAGCAGGTACAAGTACTTCGACTGGCTCTTGGAGGACCCGAAAGACGATCCCTTTGTGACGTTCCGCTTTCACTACCGTAGCTGGGACTCTTTGGAGGCCTTGCAGCTCATCCCTGAGATGTGCAGCCGCGAATTGCTGCCAGCGTTCTCTATAAAAGACAGCCTTGGGGCGCCCAGCCTGTCTGAAGATGAGCCCATCCTGTCGAGCTCTGAGATCGTCAATAGCTTCAGAAAATCGACATCAAGCAAGGGGTCTGACGGCCGCAATCGCTCAACCAGTCATGGTTCTGCGTTGTCAACTAAAAATATTGAGAACACCATATTTGGCCAAATGGTTGCCAAAGACACAGCTAGTTCACAGGTCCGGTCACAGCAGACAACACAGACGGATGTAGATAAGCCAAAGAAGAAGTATCAGATACCCACATCGACATTTTCCATCTCAAACAACGAGAGGTGGAAGAGCCAGGAATACCTCCCTCTGGATATAAGGCCTCTTCCAGAACTTCCCACAGGAAATTCTCATTCGAGAAAATCGTCCGCGTCTTCAATGGCATTCTCCATTGCGCCATCTTTACGGTCTTGGGCAGACGGTGACTGGAGTGATTCCCATGAGCCAGTTATATGTGTTGCAGCCGAAGCACAAGTCCTTCGCAGTCCTCAGGTTAACAAGTATGGACGTCAAAAGTCAATCTTCGATGATGATGATGATGATAGTACTACCTCCAGCGCCAGCGGCCACAGTGATGCACACGGCGATATTGACCAATCCTTTCAGCTCTCCCTTTCTGCACCACCAGTCTACGAGAAGAAGAGCACGTCTCCGGTTAAAAAGTCAAGAGCTCAAGGTCTAGCTCTTCCAGCCAGCGCCATCTTCCCTCCTCCAGCGTTAAGGCGGGATAGAATGCGACGCATCCGCTTCAAGGGTCAAAAAAGAGGCTCGAACTCCCCCACACAAGGCTATGATGCTGACCATGAAGGCCTCAATTCTTACCGTGGCTCAAGTTCTCTCAACACTAGAGGCTTGCCTGCCAATTTGAATATATCTCATGTTCCGCCACGTCTACTTGCTGTCAACTCTGGTTTCAGCTTCGAGTATCCTTTTACAGACGAGACCATGACCAAATCAATTGGCGATGTAACCCCCGGCACTGAAAGTGGAAATTCTGAAGACCGCATCGGCGAAGCCCTCTTTCAGCAAAACAGAGGCAAGAAATGAAAGGCTGCCATAAACTCCTACGCACCTAATATTACCGTTTTGGTATTGGCTGCTGCAATCGGTAACGGTGAGTTGCTCCACAAGAGAGGTATGCACTTGCTTATTTCGTGCCACTGCGATGCAACAAGAAGATTTTGTAAGATTATTCTATGCCGAATGACCACTATTCGCGGAGAGAATTGGATTTCCAATTACTACCCAACTCCATTCTTGACGCGATTTTGTGCTACTGATTTCTAGGCCATGTCAAGGCAAACAGCTTCTCGTTTGTCATTCAGGTTGGCAACTGCACCAGATGTACAATACAATCCCAATATTCACAACCAAGTTCCATTGCTCGTGCTGCTCAAAAGTGTGCAAATTGCCCGTGTACACTCGTGCAGCCCAAGAGTCCGAAGTGGAATTGTGTATTGTAGCAGAAGTTACAGCACCCGTGACATAAATAAAATCTCTCCATCACCGAAAGTTATAATTCGTTATATTAGCTGCTCAGAAATAGACCCAAAAGGAGAAACCTTTTCAGCGTAAATTGCTGATATCAACTCTCAGCTATATACAGCCCCTCTTCGGGCCTTTGGGCAGCATGAGTATCTCGATAGAGAACTTCAATTAGATCTTATTATTCTTCGCTGCTTCTTCCTTCATACCCTGTTGAACCCATGCTCTGGTCGCCTCTGCCTGCTTGTTCATTTCTTCGGCGGTGCTAGGGATCTTGGGCTTTGGAACTGGTACGTCGGATCCCTTTTTAACTGCTGGCCTGGTTTCCATATTTTCTCTCCATGCCTTTAGAGATGGGAAATCATTGATTTCAATTCCCGCCCAGGCCGCTGATGACTGCGAATTATTAGTCCAGACTATTTTGGTGACATAATTGAAACTTTACTCACAATCCAGCCAACGTGGGCAATGTCAGCAATGGTGCATCGGTCACCAACAAGGTATCCTGATGATGACTTCGCTAGGTGCTTATCTAACACGCCATAGAGGCGGCGGGTCTCATTCTTGTATCGATTTATTCCATATTCGATCTGTTCGGGGGCATATCTCGAGAAGTGGTTCGATTGCCCCTGCATTGGACCAACGCCAGCATTCAAGAAAAACAGCCAGTTGTTGGTCTCATAATACTCCCTTGTCCCTTTAGGGTATGAAATCTTGTGCTCTTTATCATACTCATCAACCAAGTACTGCTGGATGCTCCCAGATTCAAACAGGTTGATTGTTTTCCCATCAGTGAACGTATCTGTGAGAGCTGGGATCCGACCATTCGGGTTTATTGCCAGAAATGAGTCGGTCTTTTGCTCATTCTTTCCCATATTCACGTGCGTGACTTTGTACGGGAGGCCAAGTTCTTCAAGGGTTATAGAGATCTTGACTCCATTGGGGGTCTGCGCTGTATAGAGGTGGATATCTGGAGTGGACGCCATTTTTAAAGACTTGCGAAGGGAAAATGAATGATCAATCTGGTAGGCAAGTATTTGACGAGGAGATGCGCCTTCTTATAGTTTAAAAAAACAGTCTTCTTTTGATATTCTATCTGGCTCTGTGGTCCTTCTAGCTTACATGATCGAGAGACGTCATTACCCCTCCCCTCGGCATTATCAAAGATTATAAATCAACTAAGAAACGGCCACACGGCGCAGGCGGGGCATCTATCCGGCCGATCACGACTGTCTCATTGTAGAGAGCTGAAGATCTCTAGCCATGGTCTGAAGCTTAAATGTAGTTTATATGCTTTGTATTCTGTTCAGTCAAGTGCTGCCGTCAGCATTTAAAATATGTTGTCACGTGATCAGACGCTAAAAATACTGGTACCTGCAAGAAGTCTGAGGGGGAACTGTGAATAATGACACTGTTTATAGCAAATATAAGTAAAATAAATCGTTTTATATGATTAGTGCAATACTATCTAAGCTGGTTACTGCAAAATGTAGCAAGTATGCAAATTTGTATCAAGTCAAATGCCGTTAGTAGTTCTCTTGTTGAGATGGTCCCACTTCAGAGCGCTATGCGGGTGCGGCGACGCTAGTAGCGCTAACCGCTTCATGCTATTTCTAAAAAGCTTCGCCTTTCGTCCCATCCCGAACAACTTCATCCAAGTCCATCACTACGTCTTCATCCTCGAACTAAGCCGACTCAAGCACAAGATGGCGTGGCGCAATCAAGGCACAACAGGCTCGAACAATATTCCTTTGGGAACCAAACGTCGCTTCGGAGACGATGCCAGCCCATCAGGTGGCAATCACGGGGAATATAACCAGGCCCAGTCAGGCCATGGAGATGGCTACAGGCGTGGCCGTAGCCCAGAAAGGCGTAAGTGTGAACTCCGTTCCAGTTTTACAAACCTAAATCTAACTGTGGTTGAAGGTCCCGAGCCAAGTAACGATGGAGCTAAACCAGCGCGCAAAAAGAGAAACCGCTGGGGCGATGCAACGGACAACAAAGCCGCAGGCCTCATGGGACTTCCGACCGCGATCATGGCGAATATGACCAGTGAACAACTTGAGGCATATACCCTCCATCTTCGAATTGAGGAGATTAGCCAAAAGCTCAGAATCGATGATGTCGTGCCAGCCGATGGCGACAGGTATATTCGCCCCTCTTATGGTACATCTGGACGAATAACTGACTTCAAAAAAAGATCCCCATCTCCAGCACCACAATACGACAACTTCGGTCGCCGTGTTAATACCCGAGAGTACAGATACAGGAAGAAGCTGGAGGACGAGCGCCATAAGCTGATCGAGAAGGCCATGAAGGTCATTCCTAACTATCATCCGCCGCAGGACTATCGCCGACCGACCAAGACACAAGAAAAGGTCTATGTGCCAGTCAATGATTATCCAGAGATCAATTTCAGTATGATTGCTAACCCTCTAACCTTTCTAACACTCTTAACCTCCATACCCTCCCCCTCTTTCATTGCCGTGTGGCATTGCGTGCTGCATTCTAACCTCAGGGTGCGACGCCTTGCCATCACTAACCTCTCAACCACGTTTTGCTCTAAACTTTTGACCATAAACTAACACTTAGCTTTCTTTTTACTAAAGTTGGATTACTTATCGGCCCCCGTGGAAACACGTTGAAGAAGATGGAGACTGAATCGCAGGCTAAAATCGCCATCCGTGGCAAAGGATCCGTGAAGGAAGGAAAGGGCCGTTCGGACGCCGCTCACACCAGCAACCAGGAGGAGGATCTCCATTGTTTGATTATGGCAGACACTGAAGAGAAGGTCAATAAAGCTAAGAAGCTGATTCACAACGTCATTGAAACCGTAAGTGCTTCCCCTCTTTCTTGTCCGGCTCAACATTTAACATTTTTAGGCTGCTTCCATTCCTGAAGGCCAGAACGAGCTTAAGCGCAACCAACTGCGCGAGCTTGCAGCCCTCAACGGTACTCTCCGTGATGATGAGAACCAAGCCTGCCAGAACTGTGGTCAGATCGGCCACAGGAAGTATGACTGCCCCGAGCAGCGCAACTTCACCGCAAACATCATCTGCCGAGTCTGTGGCAACGCTGGTCACATGGCGAGAGACTGCCCAGACAGACAGCGTGGCGCCGATTGGCGCAATGGACCTCCTGCTCCTGGAGGGGGACCTGGCGGCTTTGCTGGCCGTCCTGCAGCTGGCCGAATTGGCGCTGGCGATGCAGTTGATCGTGAATACGAGGTAAGCCAAATCTTGATCCCAGTATGTCTGACAACAACTAACAAAATTTTAGCAACTCATGCAAGAACTGTCTGGTGGTGCTCCTGCACCAAATGGGGATGCTCCTCAACGTATCGAAGCTGGCCCAGGTGGCTATGACCAAGGACCCCCAGCCGATGCTGGTGATGTGAAGCCGTGGCAGCGTGGCCCGACTGGTGCTGCCGCCCCATGGCAACAACGGGGCCGCGGCGGCGACGACTACAACTCGCGTGACCAAGCACCTAGCGGCGGTGCGGCGCCATGGGCTCGGGATCGTGGTGGACGCTCAGATGACAGAGATCGCCGCGGCGGCGGCGACTACTATGGTGGTCATCACGACAACGGCTACGGCGCCCCGCCACCACCACCCCCAGGCGGTGGTGCTCCTTGGCAGTCAGCTCCTCCACCTCCTGCTGCTGGCCCAGGATACGGCGGATATGGTGGCTACGCTGCGCCAGGACATGGCTCTGGTTACCCTCCTCAGCAAGCCATGGGTGCTCCTCCTGGACTTGGCTCATCTGGTGCTCCACCGCCCCCTGGCGCTCCTCCTGGACTGGGCGCTCTCTTAGCGCAATATGGTGGAAGCCCCCCTCCACCTCCTCCATCAGGAAGCGCGCCTCCTCCTCCTCCTGGTTCTGCTCCTCCGCCTCCTCCACCAAGCGACCAACCACCGCCACCACCACCAAGCTATTAGGCCCTGTATATTAGTGGTTTACAGGCGCAGGAACGACTAACACATCGCATAGGCGATTAACATTGACAGAAAGACTGATTCTAACTGATGCAGCTCTGGCTTTAAGAGTTCAATGGATTTTTTTTTGTTTCGCGTTGCTTCTGAATTAGTAGTAATTGAAATCAAAATTGTAATTTTATCCCGATGTAACTCGGTTTGCAGCTAAATATAAGCATAAATCATATTGTGATAGTGTAATATACAGATATGACAGGCTAATCTCCTAGTACCAAAAATATCGAGCACACATCACATCTGGCAGTATGCTAGATAAAATGCAAACCACAAAGTAATCTTTGTTTGTACCTCGTCCGTCCCTCGTGTCTGCGGCAAAAGGCATGTTCCATGATTGATCAAAGCAATTCCAACCTTGCGCGCACATGCTCGGAGACAAGAGTACTTCAAGGCACAGTGATACATCACCCAGAATCCTTACTGTAGTGCCTTTGTGGACAAATCGCACAGGTTGTGCCAACTATATATTATTAATAGCTTGTCAATAAGTATCAAATTGATTTGGAGACATCTGGCGTCTTTCCCAGGTTGTAGCTGGTCGTTGCTTCCTTGGAAGTTGCGGCTCCTCGGTAGGCTGCAACTTCCATACTAGGGGTTCATAGACACGGAAGGCAACGCACCTTCCCACTTTCCCACTCTTAGTACCTTTCTTTTATCCTTGTGCTTACAAGTTTGTTGGGAAATACAACGCAAATTGCTTGATACAGCGAATGAAAGAAACGTTCCAACGCGGTTTCAAAGGCTCTGCGCCCCGGAAACGGTTGCTTGCAGATCGCCCAGAGCCTCAACCGACGCGTTAAACCAACTTTCCTCACCGTAGGCGGTCTGGCTTGAAAGAAGGCATCATCCACAACACCGACGGAGACGGACCCATGAGTGAAGGAAGGGATAAACCTGCATTGCAGGTCATAGTCCTGGTGAGTTCAGTGCAATTGTTTGCGTTCTGCATCTGTTCTGATCTTGCTTTCTCGTTGGCACCCTACCTTGCAGGCTGTCTCACGGTCAGCCCTATATGTGGGGAATGGCCATTTTGGTGAACTATCCGTTTGATCACTTCCCGTCTTGTCTCAATCCCACTCTCGATCTCAGTCTCCTTGCGTTTGTCTTCCAATACTGTGTTGCTCAATCCTCTTGTCGTTCCCATTCGTGGCCACGTGACTTGCCACCTGCCAGATGATGCCATGGCATCCAATATTTCTCCTGCTTGGTCTTGATTTGCATCGCTCGTCATGAGATAAGATGCCTTGAAGTGGTTTCTTATGGGCGTCATGCTAATATGTGCACTTAGGGGTCCACTGGGGGTCCACTTGAGGATAATACAACGGCGTTCCTCGTGCGTTCCATTTCTGAGGAGTGGAAGAAAGGCTCCGTCTTGGCTGTTGATGCCGGAACTCATCTGTCGAGCATCTCAAGGATCATAGAGCAGCATCTTCCAGAACGAAAGACGGAGAACGAGAAGACCTTCCTTACCTCAGGCGCATTTGCGGGCCTTGAGCTACCTCACATATCGGCGAGGGCAAATGCAGGCCACATAACCAAAGCCATCGTCGACACCTATCTCATCACTCATCCACATCTAGATCATATATCTGGATTGGTCGTCAATACTGCGGCACTGCCGGGTATCAGGCCAAAGCGTATTGCCGCACTCCCTTCAACGATATCAGCTTTCAAGAACCACATATTCAATAACGTTATATGGCCCAACCTTTCCGATGAAAATGACGGCGCTGGGCTTGTCACTTACATGCGTCTTGTCGAAGGGGGGTCGGCAGCCCTAGGAAATGCAGGAAGCAGAGGCTATGTTGAGATATGCGAGGGGCTGAGCATCAAGACCTGGTCAGTCAGCCACGGCCACTGCATGGAAAACCACTGGCACCGAGGATCATCAGTCGGAGTGCATGGCCGAATTTCCCACGATAGCATTGATTCGACAAATATGCAACGCTCCAACTCGAACACTACTCCAGCGTCTGGATTGCCTCGCCAACAATACTCGTCACATCCACCTGGTCAAGACGGCATATGCGTCGTTGACTCCTCGGCCTACTTCATCCGAGACATCAAAACCGAACGTGAAGTATTGATCTTTGGTGATGTCGAACCTGACAGCATTTCTCTCTCGCCTCGCAATCATCAAGTGTGGACTGATGCTGCACCAAAAATAGCAAATGGCACTCTGAAAGCGATTTTTATCGAGTGCTCCTATGATGACTCCCGGACTGATGACACTCTTTTTGGGCATCTCGCACCGCGCTTTCTGATAGAAGAACTTATCGCCCTGGCTGGCCACGTTGATAAAGCTCGCAATGCGAGTCAATCGTCAGACCCCCGAAGCACGTCTCAATCACCGAGTGACATTCGCAAGCGGAAACGTGTATCTCAGACCTTGTCAGTAGCCGGCTCCGCCTCGGGATTAGAGATAGATGTGCCAAGTCCGTCGATGAAATCACATTCTGAGCCCTGGACAGCAAGAGAAGTTATTCGCAAAGCTCACAGGAAAGACGAGGCGAATGTGAGCCCTCACACTCGTGCCCTACCTCACCCACCTAATGTTGGGCTCATGCAACTCGATTCCTTCCAATTAGACGAGCGAGGCCCACGACCCGGCGGGCGTGATATATCTCAGCCAGAGTCGCCCTTTAGCCCTAAACATGTGCCTTCTCAAACCCCACTGGCTTCGTTGAGAGGAGATCTAGCCAAAATGGTGCCTGAACTAGGCGGAGATGACACCAATGAGGCTGAGAAAACACCTAACTTGGAAGGAATGTTGGCTGGGTTGAAGGTGGTGATTATCCACGTCAAGGACAATTTGGACGATAATGAGCCCGCTGAGGACGTAATATTGAGAGAGATGAACGAGTATGAGGAGCAAGAGAGGTTGGGGTGCCACTTTGTAGTTGCGACGGCTGGAATGAGTGTAATGCTTTGATAGACGACGCCCATTTGTTTTTGTTTTTAATGGGGTACACATGGCGTTGGAGGAAGGTCGTTTTTGCAAAGCGAGGTGGCGTGATGATGATGGTTATTGCTATAGACGACGAAACGGGGGTTGTAAGAACGCAGCTGACAACATTCTTTGTACCAAGGTAGGCTGGAGCGCTGTTAAATTGGTGCACACATTACATAGGAGTTTGCACATGAGTTACGCCTAGTATTATACAACGAGTGCTTCTTGCAACTAATGTCAACAATGACCGTTTGTGCACTTATGATCACATGGGCAGGTTTAAAGAGCAGTAATACCCTCGTGGTTAATATGAAATTATATTATAATACAGGTGTAGAAAGCTTCATGGTTCAAAGTGTAATGTACGTATATATAAACTGCACCTTTATAATACTTCTTTTTGTTCATACCACTTCTTTCCTGATCCAAGATATACTCATAGTTCCAACACTCTCAACTGATATGGAAAGCACAATAATCATTATTTGAAGGAATTTTAATGCATTTGATTTTTAATATTTGATGGTATACACCAATATCCATAGCCCCGCTCTACAAAATGCACAATGATCCATAATCTCTTACTGGTATACATTTATCATACGAGTTCCATCACGCCAGACCCCTGCCTTAGTAAACACCCCAACTCCGCACCCCCAAAACCCTAAAATGCACCATAATACCACCTCTTATCAGCTCATCGCACCCTACGACACAGGGGCCGTGCTTCTACGCTCCAGTGGAGACGAAGACAAGAGTGGCGACCCAGACGACTTCAATGGTGAGATAGCAGCTTCGGATTGCGCTTTTCCTTGAGCGACCGCAGATGGTGCTTTCCTCCGAGGTCCTCTAGCACGACCCTTCGTCATATGGGTCAACTGTGGCCCAGAGGATTGCTTCTCAGGCCCCTTGGATGCTAGACGGTTGGCAGTTTCTAAGTTGGAGCTAACTTTTCTGCTTGATCCTGCTGGCTTTGGAGGCGGACCCCTCGCTAGTATTCCAGCGAGGGCTGGGTTGAACCGTCCGGCAAGCTTGCCTCCTGCGTCCAGCTTTCCCTGGGGTGCCGTCGGAGAACCAGCCTCTGGTGATATTTTCGGCTTCGGGGAATTGTAAGGTAGGTTGTTCTTTGATAGTGTGTCGGATAAACCTTTGCCAGAAACGTTGTTGTCTCGAGGTCCAGATACCACCGTATTAACCCTTCCCAGATTTGCTTTCTTGAGCAAGGCTTCGGGAACTTGGGTTTGAACTGGGGGAAGTGTGGACTGTGTGGCCCCGACTCCTCCTAGCTGTGCTTTCTTGCGCAAGGCTTCAGGAAGCTCAGCTTGAACCTTTGTTGTTGATTTAGTAACCCCGGTTCCCTCTAATTGCGCTTTCTTGAAGTCTTCCTTCTTTTTCAGAATCGCATCTTTAAATTCGTCTCTACGCTCGGTTTTCTTTGGGCCGCCAGTTAAGCTCAACCCTGCTTTTCCACGGAGTATGTTGTCCTTGAGTTCATCAGGAGCAACATAATTTTGAGTCTTGGTGCGTCGGAGCTGGCCGAATACATTTTTGAATTCTGGTTCGTCCTTGCTCACAGGTGGTAGTACCTGTTTTGGCTTTGGATTCGATATGAAGTCCTTTTTTGGTGGAGTTTGCGGTTTAGTCTTGCCAATTACCGGAGATGAAGGTTTAACAGCTATTGGTGGCGAGGGCTTTGTTTCGGTCTTTTTAGAACTGGCAGTTTCTGAAGTTTCGACCGTTGGTTTGCTTGGTACGTCACCGCCAACGGCCTTTGTTTTGGGAGCGGCATCAGATGCTTTGTTTTGCTGGCTTATTGGGAAAGTGCCGCTTGAAAACCCCGCTGGTAATCCTCCGACAGTTAAGGGCTGCGCGATTCCTCCCATTGGTGGCGACCTCATTAAGCCTCCAATACTCACCTGGTGTTTGTGGCCTGATGGTTTATTCGACGTTTCTGCCGTCGGGCCCTTTTGCTTGGCTTTGTTAATTTCTGACATCCAACTGGGCTGCTGAGGGGGGGCTGGCTTGGGCTTCGGAGAGTCTGGTTTGTTCAAGGCGCTTTCAAGCCAGCTGGACTTTGTGGGGCTCCATCTACGAGTGTCTGTGGACTTGGAGGGGCTTTGAGGAGGGCTCCCGCTGAGCGCCAAGTTCTCTGGCCGTTCAACTTGCTGTGCAGAAGGTGCATCCGATGGCGCTTGAAGTTGCGATGCTGGTATACCTGGCTTTACAAAGTCTCCATCCAGAGTGGCTTCTGATTCGGAGCCTCGTTGAGCGCCCAATCTTCCGTGGCGGGTGGTCTCAAGGCCAACCGTAGCATTGCTATGGCTAGAGCTTGGCCTAGATGTGGATAATGGAGTGTTCTCTCGGCTCAAACTGCTGGGGCGTGGTTCTCGAGTCGGAGAATTCAAGATGCTGCCAAGAGGTGTTTTCGAGAGGTCCTGGCTACTCCGATTACTTACAGTAGAGTTGCCGCGAGTCAAGCCAGCAGGCGACTGAACACTCCATCTTTTATTCACACTGTCAGATCTTTTCATCATTGCACTCTGGACAAACCCTCCCATCCCTTTGGTGGGTGATATTGGCCGGTCCATCCTCTCTGGCGAGATGCGGCCCTGGGAAGGAGACATTGCAAGACTGCGAGCAGAAACTGGTTGATCAATATTTCCCTCAGCCGAAGATATTGATCCTGGCTGAGGAAATCGCTGTGCACTGGTTGCGGGCATTGGTGACACAAAGCCAGTTCGACTAGCTGAGGAGCCATACGCACTGCTCTGTGTTATGCTGTCTTTGGATGAACCAGCTCTCGAAGGTGAAATTGATCGATCTATATCCGCTGGTTTTGTTTCCTTTGCATCAGAGCCATCACTATACTCTCTCTTTGGAGTGCGTGACATGCCTGGCAATCCCACGCGGTTGATGTTTGGTATGGCTTCATCTACTTTTTCAACTTCGACCTGTGTCTTTCGATATGCGGCAGAGCCTTGTCCACGATCGGAAGTTTGTCGGAACCAAGTAGGATCTTTCGCTGCAAGTGATTGTGCTATTTCATCGCGGCCCATTGGTGGTGCGTCCCTGGACGAAAGCTCCGAGACCTCTATTGGAGAGCGTGTGGGGGTGTCGCTTGAAATCATGGAAAATGGTCGCGTGTTCGATCGAACCGGGGATTGTGAATTTGGCCTACGCTGCCATGAGAGAGTTGGGCTTCTCGACGGCATCGCGCTTGAGGGCGAGGCCCTGACAGAGATGGTGTGAACGACGTTCTTATCTAGGGCATCACTGCTGCGATTACTGGCTGATGGGCCGTAATCTTTTGCAGGTGAGTCTTCACCAGTTAACCGGCCCATGGTGTCGCCGAGCAGTTGGTCTCGACTTGATAATTGAGATGGCCGCTGTATTTCTCGAGTCGGAGTGAAAGCCGCATTCGGTGATTGGGTGCGAGTTTCAGCGGACGCAGGTTTATATGGCGGTGGGGTATTGGTAGGAGAGTCCTTTATTGGGGATATGGATCTAGCGCGTTCTGTGTTGTTGTCGTGTCAGTGAGACAGGACAAGACCATGGGTAACGTTGAATGTGAACTGTAAAGACATGGGCAACACGAACCAGCTCGACGTGCTTGCCGTTCTTTGCGTCCCTGCAGTATCTCCTCCTCTAGTTTTTTGTTCCGCTCTTCATCCTCCTGGTCGCGCTTGATGCCCAGTTCCTGAATACGCTTCAAGAAGTCATTTACATCCTCCGCATCGGTTTCTGCTGTCGAAGGCATGGTGGGAAAAGGTGACGCTATTTAGTGACTTTCGTAACACATTCGCAAATACAAATCAATGCAGTCGGATATACAAATAGCAGGTTGATCAAGTATGACGGCAGCGCTCGCTATAAGCTAGAGTCTTTCACAGATGTTGACAGAATGCGATCAAGAGCTGGAAGCAATGGTCGGTTGTACTTGCTTCGATCTATTTAGGTTCGATTTAAGCGTCACGGATCACAGGTCTTGGCAAAGGCCGCCCACAGGTCACCGACCAGCATCCGACATTTGAGTTGACCCAATAATCGCATGGACTATATACAATATTTTTGAGTGGTAATCGTCTGACCACCAATATAACCCGTATGATTGGAATTTTTTGTGCTTCCATCCACCTTCGACTCTGGCGTTCCTCAATTGTCTGAAATGCACCCCTCCATGTTTTGTTTATGTCTTGGCCGGGCGGCCCTTAGCGCGAGGGGAGTTTGTCGCAGGCGCGTTGTCCCTCGACAACCCCCGAGATACGACTGCGGAGCCGCTTGACCTCATAGCTCTAGAACCTGTTTTGCATGTCTATTCCAGTCAATGCCGTCCAGGTAGCCATGACAACAAGAATTATTTGAATTATATGATTCAGAACAAGAAAAGTCTAGCTTTGGCATCGTTAACCACCCAAGCTAGCCCTTCGTTGAGGTTTGAACCTGTGACGGCGCTGCAACGAATGATGTGCCATTTATGGGATCGGATCTCGTCTAGCCGCAATCCTTCTTGGATTTCTGTCTCATCCATGCAGCCATTGACATCTGTCTTGTTCGCGAACACTAGGAGACTGGCTCCAGACAGTCTCTAGCAAAACGGTGCTGTCAGCGTTGGGTAACATGTGGGTGAAGGGGATCGCTGACGAACTTCCTCTTGCAGCAGGCCGTGCAATTCGGCCCTACAGTCTTCAAAACGCAGACGATCAGTTGCGTCCACTACCCAGATGAGGGCGTCTGTCTTTTCAAAGTAATTTCTCCAGTACGATCTCAAGGTTTTTTGCCCACCAACATCCCCTCGATGCCAATGTTAGTGTTGGAACCATCCACAAGAAGTGGACTGAAATACTAACAAATATTAAGTTTATATCTTACAGCTAATGTCAGCAAAAATAAGGAGGGTTTCCGTGATTTTTACATACCCTTCATAATCTATGGTCTTAATGATGAAGCCTAGAGTTGGGCTGACGCTATTAACATCTTCTCCCATTATCTTCTTCACAATGGTCGTTTTTCCCGCATTGTCAAGACCCCTGAAAGTGTCAGCTCCTGGAAAGAAACAAAGAAAATCGTTCTTACAGCATCAATATGCGCATCTCTTTGTCCTTCAGACGCGCCTTCCTTAATATGGACAACATCGTTGTCGTCTGGTGTTTGAATGTCAAGTGTATTCCATGCTCCAAGAAAGTTATTAATTCAAGCGACATGGTCACGTGGCCGTGGCACAAATCCCCCCCTTTGCCTGAGCCTGCATCGTTCAGCTCCAATAGCAGCAGAGTTATATAACCACAAAGTACATGGTTTTTTATTAAAAAATCTCCTTGTAGGATCTCTTGGAAGACAAGGTAGTAGTGTTTCAAAACAATTATTGGAACGTTTCCTTATTTTCGAGCTGTAGTCCATGAGAATTACCGCCTCACTGCGGTTTGAACTTCAGGTTGGAGGAACTGCTCAAAATAAACGGCTCATCCTCACGGAGGGTTAATCGGAGTGAATTTAGCTGTATCAAGGTTATCGCTTGATTGTGGCAGCCCATTCAAGTGAAAGCAAATCCCACTACTCTCTGTCAACGAACTCACTTTAAGAACACTCAATCAACTTCTCCTTCACAAAGTTTTACGGTTTGCAAATACTTATCACCACGTATGGGGAAGCTCTTAACTTCTTTATCACGCTTCTTACCGAAACGAGTGCGGTCTCGTTGCAATACAGTCGAAGCCAAATACCATCTCACTTAAAGCATCCAACTTTCCACACAGAATCAACAAATCTCCACAAGCTGCTGCGATGCAGTCCATTCAAATACCACCACATTTAAGGCGACCCGGTGCAACACAAAGTCAAGAAGTCTTGACAAAAGCTACTACAGTGCAACCCCATCCGATGCCGCCTCACCCAAAGCCCCCCGGCGCTGCGCAGAGCCAAGAAGTCTTGACAAAAGCTGGATGGGTTCCACCTCACTTGAGGAAACAGCGAACTGGTCAAATTAGTTCTGGTGCACTCCATCCTAAGGAAGATGTCGGTCTGGGGTCATACGTTGCCGATACCGAAACTGTGGCAAAACATCACGTTCGCACCGAGACTGCGGCCACCGAGCTTCTGATACAATCTGCAGCTCCATCGGATACTGGAAGCACACAGCCACAGATGCCTGCCATGGCTTCAGCCAGTGTGCTTACGCCCCATCGTCAAATGGAAACCAAGTCGGTTTCCCCCAAATCTGACTTTGAAGCAAAGTTGACACAAACTCCAAATCAGAAATTGCCTCCACACTTGCGAAGGGGCAATATGTTCCAAACTCCTAAACCTCTTGCAGATAACAAACGGATATTCACACTAGCCTCAATCCCATCCTCACCAATGCCTCTGTCTGGCGCTATCAGCACGTCTCTGACCAGCTCAGATCAGATACCCGTGCAACTCCAGAAGGAGTTGCCCAATACTCCAGGGGCTGCCACCCTGGAAGGAGTGCCAAAATGGCCAGAGAATGTTGTATCCTCGAACAACAGTCCTCTCTCTGCAGTTGGGTCCAGAGCAATGTCGAATAGATTTGCCTCTCCCATTTCAATCACTTCGCCGGATCCAAGCTCAGCTGGGTCACCGACTCAAATCTTCCCTTTTCACCTTAGGAAAGCCCAAGCTTCAAGTTCTCCCATCACTTCCGAAATCAACGTTAAGCAGGATTGCTCTCAGAGCAGTGATAATACTGGCTTTCATTGCGGAAATGAGTCGGAGAAACTGCCCCCACATCTGAGGCAAGAGCCTTCATTTCCGGCCGCAAACACAGACCACTTTGGTGAACAGAAGAGCCCGGCGCCGCTCAATGGCGTAACTTCATCCCATGGAAATTGCTCTCAGCTTTCGAATATGGAAGCAACGTCACATTATATCCCACCACACCTCAGGGGCAAGAAATCGAATACAAAACAGTCTTCTGATTTGAACAAATCGACGGCGGCTTCTGTTCCAAATGACACAGCTTCAGGCCGTTCCTCCAGTGCTTTAGGAGGTGTACCCCTGAGTAACAATCGGAAGGCTTCAACGGGTCCAAAAGTCGAACTTGAGGTTGTCATACCAACGCCAACCCTGGCTGACCATGGGTCAGCTCAGTTCAATATGTGTCAGAAAGGAGACAACAGCAATGGATTGGTTCAAGGTACTGACAGCAGGCCTCCTGCCCAAGACGTTGCCCCGAGAGTTTATTCGGATGCTTCGATCAAAACTCACTCTGCGCAAAGAGACGGAAGTGATATTTCGAGCGAGTGGGCAGATCTTCGAAAGCCCGGTCCAGTCAGGAGCCTGTGCATCAGCGATGACGATTTCGATGACGACGCTTCGGTGAAGAAGTTCATTGGAGCAGGGTTAGCTAAATGTCCTGGCGATGTTATTAAGCTCAACAGTCTTAATGATGATTATTTCTATTCCGAGGACCCCGCACATCAAGATTGGCATTTAGATGTTACAGAAGAGTTTTCAAACGCCTATGTGATGGTTTGGCGAGAGAAACTTCCAAAAGAAGTTATCATTGTCAATATCCGATCGCCCAAATTCTTCCCAGAAGGCCTCCGGGTTGAAGGCAGCCTATTTGAGGAACTTGAACATCCTGAATCTATCCCAAGTAAGCTTTCTTTGTCATATATTTAACTGGTTTCTAATTTTTGGCAGATCCTTCCACAGACAATAGAGAGAAGCAAGAAAACTGGACATCAAAAACTGCCATAGAGCGAAGACAGAAGAAGAAGCTGGCAATCTCTCGCCGTCGGCAGCGGGGGAAGAGCACATATTTTGTGCCAAACTTGCAACAGAGTTTCGATCCTTTCGGGTGGGGAGAAGCAGCTGTTGCAGAAAAACCATACATTGCTATCCACGTCCGTCCAGCTGGGATGAAAGACGTCCCTGGAATTACAGCAATCTACAATCAATGGGTCTTGAATTCTTTCATACCCGAAGATCAGCAGCCAGTCACCGAAGACGACATCAAGTGTGTCTTTGAGGCGGCACGAAGGGGTTCTTACCCGTTTATTGTCGCCATTCGAGGAGACCCTCCTGTCGGAGGCCGTGCCGCAAAATCTAATGAGGTGCTTGGATTTGCCATGGTCGAAAGATGTTTGGGGTTTGGCGGTGCCCCCAATGGCCGATCACGATCCACTGCAACAATCCAGCTATACGTCCATCAAGAATGCTTGCGACACGGCATCGGTGGGCACTTACTTGATCAGCTATTGCGCCGCGTATCAAGACTTCACGTGCCACATTCGAACCGCGATATTTGGATCAACCCCGCCAGGGATGCACTCTACGAAGAGGCTCCTAAGAGATTTCACCAGGTCGTGGTCAATAGGCCCGTGGACAAGCCAAATGACCCAGACTTTATGTGGTTCGATGCGTTCATGAAAAAGCATAAGATCTGGGAGTCTCATCGTTCTTTATCAGTCGCACGGAAACCTCCTACTACTTCAGGGCCAAGTGCAACTTTCCTCGATATTGTTACGTACCAACATGAAGCAGAGATTGACTCGTATGTCGAGGATTAATGGTCACGGTTTGGCTGCGGAAATTTGAGGGAATTTTGGATGGGTGGTGAAGAGTACGCTCTGGCCTACACCGAGTAAAATTCTGCTTTTAAAACAAATTGATGACTTGCTCCAAAATATGCAAAATGCCGTGATTGCTGTGTGCTTTTCAGAAAGTGGATGTTGTACTGTACCAGTCGTTGCCCAAAAGTTTGAAGACAGCATAGTGGCACTGTTTTCAGCCACTACAAAAGAAATAAAGGCCCATAATCACTCAGGGTTATATTATCCAAGCCGCTTATGCCAAAATATAGATAAATGATAATTTCTACCTAATTTAATCCAGGTATTAATTCTCAGTTACAGTCGGTCTCACTATGGGTTTGGCTGGTGGCAGTGTTTCGGTGAATGTAGACCCCTGTAATATAAACCCATCTAATTGGTCGACAACCTTTACCGCCTTTAGCAGCTACCATTTTCTGCCCGAAAAAGTCTCGACAACCAGAATTGATCCTAGCCTGCACCTCATTTCTGCAAGGCCCGGCCAATAAATCTTCAATCTTCACACAATGGTTAGCGCTAAGAAGATGAAGGCTCAGGACGACTTTGTCCTGACTCTGTCCGATAATGAAGATGATGCGAATCCCGAACTTGAAGTTGTGCCCGCGTCCAGCGAATCGAAGAACAAGAAGCGCAAACGCGACAATGTTGCCGGTAGCAAAGACAAGTTAAAAAAGGCGAAGAAGGACAAGAAGGCGGAAGTAGAGGAAGAGGAGGAGGAGCATGAAGGCGTTTGGGGCCCGAAGGAGGATGACGATGGAGCTATGGATTCCGATTTCGAGTTCCAGCTGGAGGCCGCTGATGCAGCGGGGGAAATGGAGGAGTTCGAAGGGTGGGGGTTCGAGAGTGCTAAGAAGAGTTTCGCTGGTGGAGCATCGAAGCCCGGCGACAAGAGGGCTGTCGATATTGACGAGATTATTGCGAGGAGGAAGGCAAAGAAGGGCGGCGACGCAGAGGAGGTCGAGAATGTCGAGAGCAACGATGAAGACGCCGTAATGCACAACGACGAAGACGAGTTTATGGCAGAGGACGGGTTCGGTATGGGTGTCGCTTCAGATGAAGAGGAGAGTGGAGACGAGGCTGCAGAAGATGAGGACGAGAGCATGGGGGAAGCCGGTGATAACGATGGTGCCGACTCTGACGACGAGTCAATCGCCTCTGCACAACCACACCCGGACGATGTTCAGGGTGGCTCATCAGATGAGGAATCTGACGATGACACCGAGGAGGCCGCTCGTAGAGATGCATTCTTTGCGCCGGAGGAGAAAACTGCGAAGACTACTGGCAAGGGTGAGGTTTTGTCCTTCCAGTCTATGTCACTGTCAAGGCCTATCCACCGTGGTCTGGCAGCAGTTGGGTTTTCTGCGCCGACACCTATTCAAGCCAAGACTATCCCAGTCGCGTTACTCGGCAAGGATGTTGTTGGCGGTGCCGTGACAGGTTCCGGAAAGACGGCGGCATTTGTTGTTCCCGTCCTCGAGCGTCTCCTATACAGGCCCAAGAAGGTTCCAACGAGCAGAGTTGTCATCCTCATGCCAACTCGTGAATTGGCTATCCAATGTCACGCAGTCGCCACGAAGCTCGCCAGTTACACCGATATCAAGTTCTGTCTTGCTGTCGGTGGTCTCAGCTTAAAGATCCAAGAGGCTGAGCTGCGTCTTCGCCCAGATGTCATTATCGCTACCCCAGGTCGTTTCATCGATCACATGCGCAACTCGCCGTCTTTCACTGTTGATACTCTTGAGATTCTTGTTCTTGATGAGGCTGATCGTATGTTGGAAGATGGTTTCGCCGATGAGCTGAATGAGATTCTCACTACGATCCCGAAGTCGAGGCAAACGATGTTGTTCTCCGCCACCATGACATCGTCTGTTGACAAGCTCATTCGTGTGGGTTTGAACAGGCCCGTTAGACTGATGGTCGATTCGCAAAGATCCACTGTCACCACTTTAGTCCAGGAGTTTGTCCGTCTGCGTCCAGGCAGAGAGGACAAGCGTATGGGTTATCTACTTTATCTATGCCAGAAGGTGTTTACCAACAAAGTCATCGTTTTCTTCAGGCAGAAGAAGGAGGCACATAGAGCGCGTGTTATCTTTGGTCTATCCGGAATGAAAGCTGCTGAGCTTCACGGAAGTTTGTCGCAAGAACAGGTTCGTACCACTCTAACTCTCTCTAATTTTCGAAACTAACGTTGTCCAAGCGTATTTCATCCGTCGAAGCTTTCAGGGACGGTAAGGTCTCGTATCTCCTTGCAACCGATCTCGCCTCCAGAGGTCTCGATATCAAGGGAGTCGACACAGTCATCAACTACGAAGCCCCTCAGTCACTTGAAATCTACCTGCACAGAGTCGGTCGTACGGCCCGTGCTGGACGCAGTGGTCGCGCGTGTACCCTTGCCGCCGAGCCCGACCGCAAGGTCGTCAAATCCGCCGTCAAGACAGCGAGAAGTCAGGGTGCCAAGATCGCCTCTCGCGTCATCGAGTCTAATGACGCGGATGCATACGCTAAGAAGGTGGATGATATGGCCGAGGAAATCGAGGAGGTCCTGAAGGAGGAGAAGGAAGATAAGCAGCTTGCACAGGCCGAGATGCAGCTCAGGAAGGGTGAGAATGTTATGGTGCATCAGGATGAGATCAACTCCCGCCCCAAGAGAACTTGGTTCGAGAGCGAGGCGGATAAGAGGACTGCGAAGAAATCTGGGCGCGCCGAGTTGAACGGACCGGAGAGCATTCTGAAGAAGAGCATTAAGGGGAAAATGAGCGGTAAGGACAAGAAGAAGCTGGATGATCATGAAACAAGAACAGAGGGGAAGGTGTGGAAGAAGGGCAGGGCAGAAAGAGAAGGCAAGGGCGCATTAGCGCCACAGAAGGGAAAGAAAAAGGTGGCAGGTGGGAAACCAGCAGGAAAAGGAAAGCCGCGGAGGTAGGCTTAAACTACGGGAATGATTATTTATATTTTGAGAGGACTTTGTATAAACCTTCACGAACATGTCATACCGCCGTCCCTACATTGTCTATGAATGTTCTTTCCCATTGCTTCACCACTAATTCTTCAAGTCCTTTACCTTTGCTTCACCTCCACCCTTTCCCGTCTTTCCCTTGCCCTCGGCCCCATTGTGCCCTTCCACGCCCATCTCCTTCATGGCATTCTTCACTAGTTGTGTCGCCTGGTCTGCAACATCATCTCCCTTCCGCCATTTCACCAGAGTCACTCCCTTTTTATCCAAAAGTTCGCTTGCCCTTGCCCATCTTCTATTCCATAACTCCAACTTTTTGTTAATGGGCGGAGTACTTGCGCCAGAAGGAAGTTCAGAGTCCGAGCTGTCAGGGCGCCTAAGTGACGAGGGTACGTCGTTTCGAGCCGAGCGGTAAGCGGAAATTCGGTTTGAAGCCGAAGCAGCGTATGAAGCAGCCTTCGCAGTTAAGTTTCGGCGGGTGGATAGATTTTCCGATGAAGAGTTCGCCGATTGGGGCAGCGAAAGATCGCTATTGAAAGGAATATACGACGAGACATTAGGCATAGCATTATACACTTCCGCTGCTTTGGCAGATGCAGCGGAGACATAGCTGTCATCGCCCGATGGCGGCTGGTGCTTCTCTTTTTCTTCGTCTGGAAGAGGATTGTTAGGCTTGGACGTGCGTTGGTGGGTTTGGTGAGATAGTCCCGTCGGTTTGTTCCCAGAATGTGAATCATGTGGCGTGTTCTCGAAGGATAGAGTCCTGCTTCTTAATGAGATGGGCTTGATAGGTCGTGGTGGTGGTGCCTTGGCTCCCTTTTCAGCCACGGATTTCCTCTTGATTGATGGTTCTAGTTCTGCAAGGTCTGCATTGAAGTTTGAAGAGTTATTGTCGGAAGGTTTATGGGCCTCGCTGGGTTCGTCACCAAAATCGATAAGGTCTCCCATTATTGGGCCTGTGCTTGAAGCTGCGCGTGCTGGTAACGGAGGCCGCTTATCAGGCCGGTCTGCTTCGTCAGACTTATTGAGCCCCTTATTTCCTGGCTTCTCAGTTAATCTTCGGGAAACGTAAGACGCGCCGTAGCTTTCGTCAAAAAATGGTTGCTCAATTGGCGTGGTTACGTCTCGAATAAAGACCCTATGTTCAGTTAGCCACATTATCAAAAGCATCTGAAACTATGTTGACATACCCAATAATCCTGCCAGGGTTCGCAAGAACAACATCCGTGTAAACTTCCAAATCTGCTTCGCCGCTATCACCTACAAGCAAGAACTTCCTCTCCGGGAAATCGCGAAGGATTCTTTCCAGTGTGCCTTTCTTACGTTCTGCAACAGGCTCGAATATCCCTTGCAACATTCCACTATATTGCTTCAGGTGGTAGCTTCCGGGCGGCAGTCCGGCAGTTTGGAAAAACGTTGCTAATACAGGGAAAAGCTGCCACGGCGAATTCGATACGTAGTGTATACCAACGCCCATATCATACATCTGATTATACCACTCTTTGACGCCATCAATGGTCAGGTCACTCAGGTCTCGAATAAAGGCATTTCTGAAGATCGTTCGGGCTCCGCTGCTAATTGATGAGTGCTTAATAGTATCGTCGACATCGCTGATTACGCTGACACCTTTCGGCTCTGTGATCTTCACTTCTTCTGTGGCTGATAGATTTTCTGAGGCGAGAACGCGGATGTGTGTTGGTACAAAGTCTAAGGCAGCTCTCAAATCGAAGTGGCCAGATTCGTTCGTCGTTACAGTTTTCGATTGGGACGACTTGTTGTCGTAAAAGAAGACCGTTATTGGTGTCGATACAAGCGGATTCGTCAAAAACGGCATTATCCTAGTCATAAGATTCGTATTTGCTGCCTTTAGCTCTTCAGGGCTCATATCCGACGGTTGATTCCACGACGACCGTTTCGGAACGAGACTGGGTCTTGGCGGCTGCTCAGGGGCTCTTTCGCCATTGTCTCCTCGCGATCGACTACGAGTGTCGCGCAAGCTGTCAGCGTGCAGTCCATCTGCGCGACCTTCACTATATCCCCCTCGTGCTGCAACTTCTGTCTCATCTTCTCCTTTCCGCATAATTTCTTCGGCCTCACGGGCGATCCTCTCCTCGTCTCTCTGAGCTTCATGTGCGTCATGTCTAGCTTTCAGGGACGTACGCTCAGGGCTGCCCTCACGGCTCTTCGGCGTTTTCGGTGCAGGGACACCACTGAGCTGTCGAGCAAGCCCTAGTAGCAGGCGATTTTTGCGATTCATAGGGCCCCTATGAGGCGTATAAACCCAGCCTCTTACATCCACATCGACTATCGCCTTGTCGTCTTCATGTTTTTCCCACTCTCCCTTCCACCACTCCGAACCAGTGTCTGCAGATTCTCTGCTTCGAGTTTGCGTCAGATCATCAGGCGCCTGTTCCGAGTTCGGTTGTCGCTTTACGTGTCGTTTGCAATATGAAGGGAACAGTATCAGCTCTTCGTGCCCATGCCTAACAATCGATACATCGGGAAATGATGGAAACGACCCAGGCATGGCTTCCTGGTCTTCATCTCCCTCTTTCCTTGCTTCCCATTTTTCACTTGCAGCAGTTTGATATGATTGCCTCAATTCATTTGCCGCTCTGAGGTATCCCGCAATCTTTCTCCTTCTGCCTCCCCGCTCTGGAGCTTCTGCTACCTCATTCCTCCCGTTGTCATGAGTTGCGCCATATTCAAAGTCGCCGCTTCCTCGTCGAGCGTATCTTGGCGTGGTCATTGCAGTTCTTCTTACAACGCCTGCATCCTTATCGATATATTTGATTGTGCCAGTGGCTTTACTTCGTTGGCGTCGGCCCAGGTATTCAAGTATGCTTCGACGCCGAGGGACTCCAGCTAGCCGCCTCTTCTGGCGCTCGACAATATATCTGTAGATGCGCGCTTGAGTGCGATGCTTGTAGTATGGAAGGGTATTGAGGCGGAAGTCGGCTTGACGATTCCGTACCTTGCGCCAGGTTTCAGGAAAGAGGTATCGCAAGAATGATGTTCGGTGGTGAGGCTGGGGTCGCAGGCTGTTCGTGAGGGACTTGGACGTCCGAAAGCGAAAGGGCGCCAGCTTTGGAGAGGCGATTATTGAACCGGGATGGGTAGTTTCTCGTGCGCGAAGTGGCTGTAAGCTTCGTTCGAAATCTTAGTGAGCGGGGTTCAAGGAGCTTGAAACCAACAATGGCACATGCGCAAACGACCGAGTTACTGTGCAACAGGAAATCAAATATAAATGTACTCCTTCGCAGGTGTAATGAAGAGGATTAAAACGCGATCAAGCTGAAATCTGCACCTAAGGACAGAGAGGTTGGGGCCGAGACTTGAAGGTACTGCAAGTGGGATGGACGTCATAAACAGGCCCGAGGACCCCTGCTATTTTTGGGTTATTGGCACGAGGTGGCTTCCAGGGTTGTTCCTCCGCTAAACGTCAACTTCCCCATACTCGTAAATTCCGGGAGCAAAAGCACACCAGTCCGGTATGATTCATACCGATTTAACTTCAAGTGTATATATATGCAGTTCAATTGGCTTTACAAACGTATGAAATACAATAGTTTTTTATTTACGAGACTTGTACGCTCCCTCATTGAGAGGTACAATGCATTTTCTATTGCTTCGTCGCCTCATGAGTTATGCCCATCCCCATCTTAGCTGGTATAGAATCGCTCATAACTGGCTATATACACAAAACCGTATCAAAAACTCCGTATATGCTATTCCAGGTTCCCTCAGTGTCGTCTAACGCTAAGTCAAAGTCGTAAGTAGTAACTTTACTCCAAATCTCTACGCCCAGCAAGATTCATATGCATCATCGCTTCCTGTCCCCAATCTTCCTCTGTAGTGGGATTGGCAACTTTTAATGCCCCACTACTGGTCGATCCAGCGTGGGAGACTGGGCGTTGGCTGGGCAATGTCCAGGTGTCCCTCTTCCGCTCTCCCAAACCAGGCAGCGGTGGTGGCGGGTACGCTGGCGGCTTAGGACCTGGTTGTGGAGGCATTGGCGATGCGTGGCGTTCTGGGCCACCAAACCCGGGCTCACCATATTCCGCTGTTGACGAAGACGGGGCTTCTAACTCCTGTACGTTTGAGGTGTTGTTGATACTAGAGCCTGGTCGTGCCTCTGTGGGTGTATTGTCGCTTGGGGCAGCAGACGCAATAGGTATCTCTCTGTACTCGCTGACCGGCATTTCCACCACTCCCGGTGGCGGTGAGGGTGCGACATAGCTCTGTCTTGCATCTGCTTCGTTTGCTTCCGTCAACTGGGGCGCAGTTTCAACGTTGCGGAGGCTGCTCGCGATTATACTGCTATTTCGCACGCTAGATGCATCTATGCGTGGCTCGGCGCCTTCGTTGCCTTCTGCTAGAGCAGCATCGGCGTCCCGTATGCCAAACTGAGCCATTGTACGCATTTTTCGAGTGACCCATGATGCGAGAATCTTGCCACGTTGTTTTTCGCCAAGTCGTGAGCGAGGGAAGTCCCCTTTGTTGACAAAAGCAACAATATCAACTACAATTTGATGCTCGTTAAGGATGGCGTTGACGATGACAGGCACAATGGAAGCCAGGTAGGCCTTTCGTGCAACTTCAACGAGTACGACAATGAGTCCACCAGCTTGGAAGACAGCACTGCATCATGAATTAGCAAACGTACACAGTTAAGTTTACGGGAGTAGACTTACCTGCCACCCGAGACAATGCTTCGATGACACTTCTCCACAGAATATTCGATGTCCATGGGGAAATGGCTGAGGCCATTGATCTCAAACGTCTCTCCAATACTACCAAGCACAAAGAGTACCTGCATGTCTACCTGGGCGCCATTGGGCCCAATTGGCCTGCTAACATTGTGCAAGAATCCAAGATCTCCTGTTCGCACGTACTGAACAGTTGGGTCTCCATCAACAGTCCTTCCGTCAAAGCGTTCCGAGTCAAACAGATCCTTCGACATATAGAATGATTTCACGCAAGCCTCTGACACGACCCAGATTTCACCAAACTCGCCGTCATGGCACAAATGGCGGCTCTCTGGGTTGACAATCGCAATTTGCGTCGACACTGGGACCATGCCCGAATCTTGCAGCAATAATGCTTTGGGGTCCGTATCGGGGTCGACTGGGTAAATCAGACCTCTCCTCAATGCTCTCGTATCAAGCCACAGTTCGATGGGCTCGATGCACATATATGACCGCGATGCTATCATCGGATTTAAAATGTGCGAATAAATCGTGTTGATGGCTGTCCTATCCAACCCTGTGGCGGCAAAGTGCAGGCGAACTTTCTGGAACACGTCAACGCGTGGTCTTCCCTCGGCAGAAATCATCATGTTTTTCATTTCATGCAGGGCGAATCCTTTACCAGGCATCATAGCCATAGCGTGGTCCAACATTTGTGGGGTCGCGTATGTGTCTTTGATCTTATACCGAGATAAAGTCTGGAATAATGACCCAGGGTTTTGTGCGAATTCCACGGGTGAGAGAAGGTAAGTCGGCGCGCCCACAAAAATACCCATCAAGACGCTATGTATGAAGCCAAGGCCGCTGGTACTGCGGACACATCCCATAACAGGACGCGAACTAGTCATTTGGCAAGTTTCCTTCTGCACTTTACAGACACCCATGATCGTATCATGGCCAAGTTGAACAGCCAGGCGGCGTTGATCAGGCGTCCAGTATATCCACACAAGAGCGGGAAACCCGGGCTGAACCCACGCAGGTTGCATTGTCAGACCAAGGTCTCTGCAGCCACTGTTTTGCTTGGAGGGCTTCGTCGTATTGTAAATAGGCGGCATGCTAACTTTTAGTACTTGGGCAGACTGCTTCAGATGTTGTGAAACAACCTTCAGTTTTAGGAGGTGATCCACCTCCTGATTAGCTATAATCGCCTTGACTTTGTATTCAGCGATTATATGGAGAATTGCTGGAGCATCCTCACTGAGCCGGTTCTGATCAAGTGGTGCCATCGGTATGGCCGTTACACCCAGGCAGAAACAGGCATGAACCGCATATACGAAGTCTTCGGAGTGCGTATACATGAGCATCAAGCAATTACCTGCCCTGACCTTGACCTTGTTCTTGAGGTACATGGCCACAGCAGCAACCTTGGTGTCGAACTTTTTCCAAGTGATCCCTTTAGCTTCCTTGCCTCTGCTGTCAATGGTGCAGTAAGAGAGCTCTTCGGCCTGGCGGGCAACACGCCATTGTGACAAATCAACAATACTGGTGAAATTGTTCAACGGAGTCGATGTTCTGTCGTCGATAACCACTTCGCGAGGGTCGAACCCAGAGTATTGTTTCTCTCCAGGCAAGAGAATATCCTCTCGGGTCTGTGACGCCAAAGGCGACCATATGCCTCCCATCGGGTCGACTCCAACTGGAAGATTAAGGACGGCCCTTTCAACGCCAAATTTAACGTGGACACAGGGTAGATTTCCAAGGTCGAACTCTTTTCTGCAAAGCATGTTTCCAATCTCCCGGCGGCCATTCTTGAAAACCTTGGGCAGGGTGTTTGGTGCTGTTATCATGACGCAGTATACGCGCAGATGGTGTTCTTGCATGAGAACTTCCATGCATCTTTCGGACAAAGAATCGAGCAGTGCAGTATCGAGCTGTCGCGGTGGCCCTCCTGAAGTAGTCGGTGCCGTTGAGGCCGACTGTGACTCCAGTAACACAATTGGAAGATGTTCGTCATTAACAAAAACATCGAATGCCGAACAATCGAAGATCTTTGGCACATTTTTCATGATGCTGACGATGATATGCTGGACGAAGAAGTAGCGGAATTCGGCGACCTCATGGCCATGCTCTACCCATTCAACCTTTTGACGAAGACGATCTTCGTACAGTCCTAGGACAAACACTTTTCCCTCGATTACCGTGCCCAATAAGCCGGTACGGAGAAATTCTGGCTCAATTACCATTGGTGTTGGATCACCATGGGCGAATTTGTATGGCCGAGCATGGAATATTTGCTCAGTATGCTTTGGAAGTGCCCAGAAACCCCCTGAAAGAGATGGTGAGTCAACCCAGATCTCTCCAATAGTGTGTGGGGATGCTAATAAGCCAGACTCGGGGTCCACCACTGCCAAAGTTGCGTCTGGTATCGGGTAACCAAACGCACCGACGCGGACAGTGCCGGCCTCATTTCCCCTTTTCTTGGCTTCGTCACCGATAGCAATCACGATGACTTCATTCGTCTTCAAAGCCTCACGATCTAGAAGGGCTTCTCCAAGTTCTGTTCTTTCTTTCCTTTCCGTGGGCGTTGTTGTGCCGCCTCCTCCAATAAGACTACCAAACCCGTTCTGGCCTGAAGTTCTCTCTTTCTCCTTTTCCTCGGCTTTGTCTTTCTGTCTCTCATCGATCGATGATGATTCAGATCCTATCTCCAGGGTCAGAGGGCATCCCATTCTCTCTTCTCCTCCAAGCCAATCCCTCATGCTGATCACCATGCCTCCGTGTTCAGGTAGGCATAGCATAGGAGCCACAAGCTCTCGTGCTCGAGTATTTCGCATCGGTTTCAGCCATCGATCGGCTAGAACTTCATGAAATTCGCAGTCCACAGTGAGGGTATCGATCAAACATAACCTGACGTGCTGGAAATTCGGTTCCATGCCTTTCTTGAAGTTCCTTGTCGTCATCGGATCTTGCTGGTAATTGTATGCCGCACGCTTCAGCCCTGGATAATCGGCCAACATTAGAGTAGCTTTGTACTTGGTAATTATGTGAGCATATAGCCCAGGAGTCTCAACCGCAGCACGCTCTATCCAAACATTGGTGTGACCACCGTACACAGTCAAAAGAACACCCATTATCATCCCGATACCATGTCGAGGATCCAAATAAGATAATAATACGTCGCCCTTGTTTGCCTTCGAGCCTGACATTGGTCGCCCGTTCTTGTCCTTTAGCGACGAGCTGAATGTGTCGCCGGCTGCGTTTGACGGGACAGTATCGAGTATCGCGCTTAAGCATGCCATCTGATGCATTATTGTTCGATGGCTCATAACCACTCCGCGCAAGTCTCCAGTAGGTGCCCGCGAGAACTCTATGTATGCAAGGTCAGGCACAGCCAAAGGCGGAGTTTCGTCCTTCTTTTTCGGATGAAAGCTGCCGAATTCGTTGGTTTTCCACCATTCGACACCACGGGGCCAGGTCAACTTTTGTGCCGTTATATCCCTTTGAAACGCCTTCAGGTTGTTGTCGGTAGTAAGCGCCAAATGTGCCTGTGTTGACGTAAGAATCGTGTTTAGCTTCACATAATCCTCGAGGTCGTTGATTGGAACCGCGACGACTCCGGCAATGAAACAGCCAAGTAAGGCGATGGCAAACTCTATGATCTCCGTGTCGCGGTATATCAAAGCCACACGATCTCCGCGGTAGAGCGAGCTCTTGTCTCGGATCACCTGTGCCACTTTCTCTGCTCTGCTGCTCAACTTATCCCAGGTTATAGACGATATCTCCTTTCCTTTGCTGTCCAGTACCCAGTATGCTGGTGCTCTTCCCGTGGTCCGACTGCGATGGCGTAGTACTGCTGCTATGTTATCGAATTTTGACATTGGGGTAATTCCATCATGAGGATCGTACACCGCGAAGGGTACATCTCGGGGCTCCAATGGCATTTGGTAGTCGAGAGCCGCTGGGGGTGGCAGATCGTTGGCTGTAAGCATTGGTGGCGCCACATTTGCCGTCGGTGAGAACGTATCACTAACTGAGTATCTATGCATTCCACCGGCATACGCATGCTGTTGCGGCTGGTTGTCGTAGGCTTGCTGGCCTGCAAAGTCTGAGAAATAGACTTGCTGAGCATCAAGCATAGTCCCACCTTGGCTTTCATCGTACATCATTGTGCCCCTATTGGATTGATCGTACATCATTGTCCCCGCCTGGCTCTGAATGTATTGATGAGGCTGGTGCTCTTGGTAGCCTTCTTGGTGTTCTGGATTATAAGTATAATTCGCACCCGACGCCATCGACATTGCTGACCCCTGAGAGGGACCAGGTGAGAATGGATTTCCGCCAACATCGAGATAGAGTGAATCTTGTGCCTGGAGTGGCGGTCGAGGTATATGTAGTGAGTTGGATGATGCAAGCCCCCGGGTCTCCGGGTTGGGTGAGAGCTCAGACTTTATCTCTTCGCTATAGGGTTGGTAGGTGTTCGCCGGTGGCTCAAAGCGACCAGAGGAAACTCGGCGGGCAGGCGATTGAGGTGGTATATCAGGAGAATCGCTGTATGCGGTTGAATGCCGCTGGTATTCCTCCGCCTCGTTGCCATTGAGCCCTCCGAACGAAGCATTGCGAGAACCGTCATTTGCGCGGCGGGGTGTATCGTCTGGCGCATGGATTCGTAGGCCCCTCGGTTCCGCCGATGTAGAACCTAGATATTGGGCCAGTAATTGTGTCCGGCGCTTCTGGTATCTGAGAAACGTAAAATGTCAGCAACTGCGCCGCGATATGCCCCCAGGCCAGCACTGCTTCGTGGGTCGCAAGCTTCTCTAAACAGGAACATACCCTTTCTGTGTGATATCGCCTTCCTATTGGTAACTATTAGCATTTGCCAAATCGAATGTAGGTTGCCAATGGTTCCATGAACAAAAGTGGTGTGGGAAACATTATACACATCCCCGCATTCAAAAGGGCAGCTCGCGGCTGTGGAATGGGCTTCTTGTGAGACATACCGCTAGCTCGAGCTCAAGCTCCTCGAGTTTGGCGCGCAGCTCTGGGTTATCTCCTGCGTCCATTGTGGGTGACCGTCCGTCGACTGTTCAAAAGCAGGTCATACGGAAACCGGCACCACCAGACGAAGTCGCAAGTTGCGGTCCAAAAGTAGGTGGCATGCAAGTGGGCTGACCCATGGGTTGCGCTCAAGAAATAGATAGATAAGATCGATAATTAGAGTTTCGAGAGGCGCCGTGTAACAATAGAATAGGTTTGTTTCGGTAGAAGTGATAAATCTACTGTTGGTCCTCTGTCTCAGGAACAGTGACGAGTTAGCCTTGCCCGCGCGACCCAAGATAGATACGAGCCTGATGCGTTGATGCAACCTCGATAATCAGGCCGATGCCGACGATCCCACGCGGGCCGTTTAAGCCAAGGATTACCTAAGCGCCAATGCGGATCAACAGCAAAAGCTAAGCTGCATATTTAAATCGTTTTTCGATTCCAAATATTTACATGCCAAAGCACCATGTTTCCATGTTTGTTGCATAGTAGCGCTCTCGACAGACTCACCTCAGGTTATTTCGCAGCTTGTTCATTGAAGCTGTAGGCAGTCTGCTCTTGGCTCAGGTTAAGTTCATGTTGTGTGTGTGTGTGCAGTCACAGCCCTTGAACGACCATCCTGTGGGTAAGTCACACTTCTCTTTACCCAAACGGGATACCTCCGTGTATACTGTATTGGGCAGCCTCAGACCAAATGATGAATACCATGCTGTAACTTCTCAAAGCCCTAGCTAGCTAGGGCTTACTGATGACACACTTGGAGACCTTCTGATATCGAGTGTCCAATACCCCGTTTTGTTCCAAATTCACAATGATGATGGTTTTTAACTTTCATTCCAGGAAATACTCTACTTTGTAATAATAGATTCTAATGTGCTATTAATTAAAAGTAACAATACTATTATCTATCCCATTGTATACCGTGTCAATGCTTCAAGAGACTTTACGTCTACTCACCGTGTTTCCATCTTCGTCATCAGAACTCCTTTTCCTCTTCTTCGGCCTGTTCTGAGCTGCCACCGCCCGCAGCATCACTTTATTCTCTTCACCCCAAGCATACAGCTCCATATCATTCCTGTGGACGCCGATGTTGTTCCCCCCTTGCCTCTCTCGCGTCGCACGCCTCACTCTAGCTTCAAGCCTAAGATACTCTTCAGTTAGCAAGCTGCACAGAGTATTTCGATACTCCCAACCGTTTTCGTGTGGATCTCGATGCCTGGCATCCTCCATGTATACCATGCACACGCGGGGAAAGCTCCCATGATCGCGAGCAATAGACATTCTATTCCTCCCTTCGCGCAATACGCGGGTATCAGGGACGAGATTGCAATACTTAGCCAAGCAACTGAAGCTGCAGAAACGTTCGAGACAGTAAAGATGCACGTAGCCGGCGCAGTGGTATGGATCTAGATTCGCATCATTCTGCTCGTCAAAAGCGACTCGGAAATGTCCACTTGGAATTGTGCGCGTTTTGACGGGGCAATCTGTAAACCGGCACTTGTTAGAGAGGGTAGTTGGATATCGGCTGTTCGAGTCCGAGGGCACGCACTGGATGAAGAGACTTGGGTTGTTGGGCTGCAGGTCAGTAGCGCGTGGGAATGTCCCATAGAGATACTCCATCATCTCAGTGCCGGTGAAGGTCGTTCCGGGTTTGAGCTCTCCGAAACCATTGTATTGAAAGATGTGCCTCCCATCAGAATTGGTTGGGCCCCAGCTCTGTGGGATGCGTCCAAGAGGCTGATAATACTGTGTCGGGTCAAGCTCAATACGCCTGGCTGTGCGTGGGTTGATCTTTCCATCCTTGATTTTAATTTTTCGAGGACGTGGAGCAGCGATTTCATTGCTGGTTTTGAGACGCTTGGCCAGGTGATTTTGCCATTGTAGGGCATCATTTGACCCTGGGCCATATTCCCCATCTGATACTCTCTTGAGCGATCCGTGGGATTTCTGGGAATATCCGGTGAGATTCTGTTGTATTGGGTGGGTACCACCAGATATGTCCTGGATGGGATTTTGATTGACTTTTAGAGGCCGGATTGCATGCATTAGGTATTGGCTGGCATAAGATGTTTGTGCTTGTGGAATTGGAATATGTCCACCGAATCCTGGGTTATATTCATTGTTGGCACCGACATTCGTTCCATGATTGCTGTTGCCGTTGTTCGCCTCAGTCTGGGGCGGGTAAGGGGGAAAATGAGACCAGAATGAGTTGGTTGGGGATGGGATGTCCCATTGGTAAGGGAATATGTCGCTCTGTAATGATTGCGGTCCATTGGCACCATTGGTAGCATCGAAGTGTTGCTGTTGAAAGTCCCAGGTGCCATTGAAAGGAAACTCAGGCGACTCCTTTATTATAATAGGCTGATGTTGAGTGCCCCAAGAGTTATTTATGGGAGGCCCCGTCGGCTCATTTCCTTTCAAAGGCTGCTGTAGGATACTCCAGGAGTCATCGAATGGGAATTTCGGTGATTCTGTCCATGTGATAGGTTTCTGTTGAATATTCGGGGAGTTTGAAGCTGGCTGCTGCTGAATATCCAACGAGTTATCGAAGGGAGACCTTGGTGACTCGCTTTTTACGGTTGTCTGCTGCTGAATATCTTGGGAGTCAGGCCGTGGCGTCTCATTTATTGGGGATGGCTGTGTCTTCGAGTCAATATCGGTATTTCGGTTGAAGTCCAGACCCTCCGTACCTTGACTCTCGAAATCAGCATCGTTGCAATCCACGCCCTCAAGGTCAAACGCATCGCTGAACAACCCTACATCCTCGTCCTTTCGGCATCCAACATCCACGCCGCTGAGTTCGAACGGATCGCCGAACAACTCTAGGTAGTCGTTATCTTGGCACACTGCTTCTTCTTCTTCTTCAAACACGAGGCCGAGCCCAAACGGAGGAAGCGTTGGGAAAATCATTGAATCTCGACCTGCGAAAATCCAATCTGTTGCTTCAAGATATGAATCGTCGTTGATTTTTGGTGAACAGTAGGAAATAAGCAACAAAGCAAAGATTGGAGCGGCGTTCAAACTTATATATTCCCATCCATACCCCTGTTTTGGCTTTGAAAGGCGTCTCTTGTTCATGGTCAAAGAAGAATGCTTGGGGTTTTCATAAAGGAATGATGATACCAAACGAAGTAACAATGGATGGCCTCATTCGGCATCTGCAGCTATTGGCTGCGGGAAATAAAGACAATCCATCCATTGTTAGCTTTGCCACTTTGGCAGGCAACGAAAATGAAAGTTGAAACGTCATTGAGGTTTTATTAATAGTTCATAACAATAACTTTGATCTTATTTACTCGGTGTTTTCTGCTTAAATATGCAAAATTATTTATTCCTTCGACACAAAATATATCAGAATATTTCACCGAATTACAGTACTACTACTCTTTTACACAACGCAATCAGTAACCATCTACTCATAGTTCCAGCTATTAAATAGCTAACTTTATCGCCTTCTTACCCAACATATTCCATCCACAACATATTTCCGTAACTTCATAACAGGAAGGAGCGACACAGTTAACTGTGTAAAAGGAAGGCGCGATAGAGATATATACCCTGCCAAGTAACTCCTAACATCTATCAAAGGGGATATGGTTTAGTGGTATAACGCTTCTTTAGCACGAGATCATCTGATCACGTTCGAATTAGAAGAGGTCCGGCGTTCGATTCGCCGTTTCTCCACATTTTTTGCATTTTTTAAATACGCGACCACCAAAATATTGGTGGAAACACCACGCGAGTCAAATTCTATAGAAGAGTGATAGTACTCGAATTATTTTATTCTTTGCCTTTGTTCATAGTAGTATTAATACATATTTTCATATATAATTACGTCCGTCCTCATTCCATGGGGTCCTTGATTTTAGAGACTTCCCGCCTCTGATACTGACGGAACCAGCGCAAGGAAGGCACGGAGGAGGTTCATATTTAATGGAAAGAGCCTGCCAGTAAATTGCCCACGGAAAGGAAGGCACGAAGGAGGCTCATATTACATATCTATATGGAAAGAGCGAACGGGTAAATTTTTTACAGCTGGAAGGAACTAAGGAGTCTCTCATATGAGAGGGAGGAAAGAGCGAGCCAGTAATCTTTCCACGAAGGAAGGAACGAGGGAGGCCCATATCTAATGGAAGGAGCTCCATACCTAACTTCTCACTCGGGAAGGCGCAAAGGACATCACAAATGAAGTCACAACGGAAGGCACGAAGAACATCTCAAATAAAATCCGTCAATTTAGACTCAAACTACAAACTACAAACAAGAAGATAAACAGGATCCAAGGGAGGAGTATTGTCTAGTAACAAATAACCCCCCCCCTAAAATACCCATACAAAAAAACAAAGAGTAACTACTCCAAACACACAATAAACGGCCTTCATCTCATACTCGTTCATCCTCCCCGGTTTTGCTTTCATGCCCAACATTAAACTCAATAAAAAAACAAATATCCCCCCACCCCAATGAAACGAAAAGAAGAACAAGAACAACACAAACATACGCCAAACAAGAATATAACAAAAATCCAGTGGTGAGCTCTTCACACTAGATCCCCATCCGTACACCATCCCCCATCCCATGAAAGAGACGCCGATATCAAATACGCCCCGTTGCTCAGATCCTCACCAGGCTCGCTGTCGTGTCGCTGTCAATCTCATCTACCTCCTCGACTTCGGCATAGCAAGCATCTTAAGCCTACTCAGGCTCAACCCCCCACCGCCCCTCTTCGCAGGGCTAGGAATAGCACTCTTCGGCGCCATCTTCTCCTTCATCATCTTCTCCGCCATAACCCTCGGCGGCACAGCTACACTCTCCACGCCATTCCCCCGCCTCTTCTTCGGCGAGCGCTCCTCCTCCTCTTCATCCTCACCAGTCTCCGGCGCACGAGCACGTTTCTTCTTCGGCTCCGGCGCAACCGCCTCCACCTCATCCGGCGACGCCGCGCGCGCACGCTTCTTATTAGACAATCCGTGCGGGATCACAGGCGCTTCGTTTTCCTTGTCTCCGTCAGGGAACGCGCCCGGCATGGTGCTGGGAGGAGGAAGGATGCTAGGACGTACTTGGCGGATGCTTGTCTGGCCCGGGGACGTGCCCAGGGCGCGTGGGGCGACGGGTGGGGTGCCGAATTTGATGGTCTGGCCGCTGGTGAAGGTGAAGACGCCTGGGATGGTGGGGGGGACGGGGATAGAGACGGGTGCGAGGGGTGTGCGTGTGAGGGTTGGGGAAGAGGGGAGAGAGGGATAGGTGACGGTGGCAGTTTCGGGCTGCTTCTCGGTTGGGCGGGCAGCAGGAGCTTTTGAAGCGGATGGTAGGGTCGGGTAGGCCACTGAGTTGAGATTGGCGAAGGACTTTGAGCGTGGGATGTTGGACTTGAGAGGTGTTGGGGAGTGGTGGGGCTCGTCATTCGTGGCAGTCGTGGGGGTGAAGTTGACATGCTTGATGTTCTTTGAACGGGCGAGAGTCTTGGTTGTAGGGGTCGCCGGGGCAGACGGAATACTCTGTTGAAGGTTTGCCCTGCTAGGGCTCTTCATCAGTGATGGAGTACCCTGGTGAAGGTTTGCCCTGCTGGGACTCTTCATCAGTGATGGAATGGAGCTTGGTGGAGCCATGTCCGCTGGAGCCGCTGGGCGACGAAGGATAGACTTCATCTTGTCAGTGAACTTGTGGGTAGACTCCGATCTGCTGACGCCAGAGAGGTTGTTCATAGTAGCAGATTTGACAAGTCCAGGTGTCAAAGCGATCTTCGAAGGAGATCGACGCAAGGCACCCTGAGGTGTGCCCTTCTGCGGAGTGCCCCCGGCGCGTGCAAGTGAGGCCTGCGTTGGAGTAGAGAGCGAGCTCAAAAAGTTCCCGGTTCGTCCAGTTGTAGGCGTAGATGGCTTGCTTGGTGGCTGCATGTTGTCATCCCTCGAGATTGGTCTGGCAAAAGACGTATCGCGAGCACCCAATCCGCGGGCACGCTTTGCTGGGGCCTCATCGGGGCAGGTCGATGGTCGGACCAGCTTGATGGTCTGCTTGGCAGGGCTGGCATCTCGCTCACCCAGGTTCGCCTTTGACTGAGTACGCTTGAGAGTCTTTCCAATTGGGGTGGATTGTTTGGCAGGGCTGGCATCACGCTCGCTCAGGTTGGCCTTGGACTGGGTACGCTTAAGAGTCTTTGCAACTGGAGTGATTCTTCCAGGCTGCGCTCTGAAAGCAGAAGGGTGGGCGGCAATAGAATCCATCTTCTTGAACTCTGCCATGTGGACATCACTGTATCTGCCAGCCTTGCCCTTTGGCTGCGCAAACTTGCGTCCAGCAAGGACGCCGAGGACATCACCTCCATTCTTAGCAATCTCCTCTTCTCTCTTCGCAGCCAGCTCAGCCTTGATGCGTCGAGCATCCTCACGGATCTCCGACATCATCTGCTGAGCCTCCGGACCCAGCGAAGGAGCCGGCTTAGCAAATCTAAACTCGAACTCCGACGAGGCATTCATGTTGATCTTCGACGGCGTATCAGGCTTCTTGGCCCCAATATCAATAAAGCCGTGTCTCATGCCCTCATCCTCCTTCTTGGTGCTCTGGTGCACTTTACTCGGGTGCATCTCTTCGCGCGGAGGCTTGATACGTCCCCCCGTCGTCGGCGTGTTGGGGACTTGCGGTGAGGCATCGACGACGGCGGCGGTGGAGGTCGAGGGGCCAGCACCGCGGCTGGGGGTTCCCTCCTGCTCGCCAATTGGAGCGAGTTGGTCGTGTGTGGGTTCATTTCTCTGTGTGGTAGCTGGGTCAGCGTGGTCCTGAAGTGGAAATTGTGGTGTGGTGTGGTGCTGGGAGGCCGCAAACGGATTTGTTTACCTTGTAAGGGGTGTTTTTGCTCCCCCGAATCCTCGACGAGCGGCGTCGAAGAGGGGACATGATGGCGGGTTTTGATGATGGGTTTGCAGTAAAGTTGGATACCTCTGAATAGGGACACTTGCAGTGATGGAAATAGAATTGCCTCCCAGGCTATTCTTGGAAAGTTGGGAGTGGGGTTGTGGGATTAATTGGAGGGAGTTAAGGTGCGGAAGATAAGATTCGTCGGGGCTTGTTTGTTTACGTGTGGTCATAGCTCCTAGCGACAAGGGTGTTGGTGATAGCAGCCTCAGGCACCAACAAAATTCACTTTCTTCACCCAAACACAAAAATATAAAAAAGTAGGCTAAAACCACATCGAGTCTAGCACAACATAACTACGAGAACACCAACACTGGTGCTGGTGAGCTTTCTCCAGATATGGCTCTAACTTCATGGGCCTGACTATACCCCGTTTCGGCACAATTTAGGTATCACTATTTCTCTTCAAGCAGTTCTCACACTTCTCACACCTTGCACAATCCCCATGCACGTAACCAGCCCTTGCGGTGTTCCCCCTTGGCGAACTCAAGAAAAATGAGAAGTTCGGTAGCCACAGGACAGCCGGCCACAGCGATGGTCCAGACGGTCTGTCTTCACTGTGTGCGACCGCCCCTCAAGAGCTCCAGCCGCATCGCCGCCCGATCGAGCTTCCCCATCTGAACTAATGCCGACACGTACGACCGACAGAAACAGCACATCTACTGTAGTAGGAATGGGAAGAGGGGTTCCTTCTCCGCACCGCATGGTGTACTGTAGCATCGCGCGCACCTTGCCAACGCTGTGTCTGATCCCGCGGATCTGGTCAGGAGGGATCGTGCATGCCGCTGTGCGGACTGCTGTGCGGACGCGGTCGTCTTTCAAGTCATGCGGCGAGGGGAAAGCTGCAATGGGGGCACTACAGGTATCTTCACTCGCTGCAGAGCATCGCAGATTTGTTCGCTCGCGGTAAGCCGTGCCGCCGCTGACCACGTGAGGGGAGAAAGGGGAGCTAGACACTAGATCTGACCCTGCGTAGGGAGGTGCAGGAGGACCAACATCCTACCTTACCTTACATATGTGTGTTTCTGCATGTTGCTCCTCCGTGCCCTGTACAGTACGAATCTGGCCTTGCTTGCGATCGGATGAATGTTTTGGCGGGTGGAGAGCGGAATGGCGGATTCCGCTTGGTGAAAAGACGAGAGGAGAGCGTGAGACCTGGGCTGGCTGGTCTTGTCTGGTCTGGTGATCTGAAGAAGACGGCCGGGGCAGGGCTTGGAGATGGGGGCGTGTTGGGATGAGGCGACGCCCGGCTGGCTGGCTGTGGCTGGCGATTTTGGAAGAAGAAAGCACGACATTGTGGGCGGATCGGTGGTGTCGTCTTACTTATAACCCACCCATATTTCTTATAATCAGATAAGGAAAAGTTTTAGAGTATGAACCCCCAATCCCAATCCCCCAATCCCCAATGAAATCTAGGGTCCAGGATGGGCTTCAGATAAGGCTGGATGGGGGAGATAAGAGCTGGCTGGCTAGGTCTGTTAAGATTGGAGAGCGACATGATTAAGACATGAAGACATGTCACATACCCCACAGGATCGCTCCGAGGAGATGTTGAACTCTGTCTTGTCCTCCTAGTAGCAAGGCGTGGAGCAAACCTGGCGTGTCCAATACCCACTGCCCACACCCACCTGGCATCGTGAATTTTGGTGGACTGGTGGACGCCATCCATCGTCCTTCACAGCACCACAGCACAGGTTGTGAAGGCGTCGTTGCACTATTAACTTGCTGCATGCAAGCAATGCACGGAGCTATTCCGTCCCAGCCGAGACATCAATACTGGCTGGTTCAAGTCCTACAGTAGAATCCAGTCCCTGGCTTCAGCTTGAAGATTCCCATAGCCACCAGCCAGCCAGCCAGCCAGCCTCAGACATGCCACAGCTTCCACTCTCCCCACGAACATCAAACCACCCTGCACCCATCCCACCACTTCCACCCTGCTCACCATCCCCCGTGACTTCCACCAAACCCCAACAAACGCGCCATTTCCAGTTACGAAGTACGAAGCGAGCGTCAGTTCCCCCCCATCCATCTCCACAAAAGCCGCCTACAGCCCCATAAAACCCAGACCGCACACACAGCATCGCCAGCGCCAGCGCAAAAGCGCTCCTTCTCCTCAGCCAGAGCAAAGAAAAAGAGGGTCAGGATCGCATCCCACGCCCCTTAGTAAGCTCCACACCCCACCGCACACCACGGCATCTTCTTGCGCCGCACGCAAAGCGGCGTTACTAGTACCCATCCCGTCGTAGCCCCCTTCGGAGCAGGAGCGAGTAGTTCGTTCTTTCTCTGGGCGGGCGGACGCCCCTCCACATCATCATGGTCCCCTTTCCGCCGCTTTTAGCCAATAGCGCGGCTACCCTTGTTCTTCCTCCACCCCAACCCTGGTCTAACTAAGTAAAAATCCTTTTTTCTTTCGCGAAACCTCTTGGTGGCCAGGTGACGTCTCGAAGCGGGCAAGTGAGCTGGTGGCTTGGCGGTGCTTGGGGGGGGGCTATTTTTTATGGACGTCACTTTGACCTTGGGTTACAGTCCGGAGGCGGGCAGCCATCCTCTACGTCTCTACGTCTACTGTATTGTAGAGTACGTCTTGGGTGATGTTGTGACGATTATACTATTTCGGGAAGGTCGAGACGATGGCCTATGGGCGAGTCTGCCTCCCTCCCTCCCTCTCCCTCGTCCCTTCCTCTACGTCTCTGCCCCTAACCCCACATATCAGCCTGTATGGCTAGGGTATTGCAAAGGAAGCAATTGTTGGGATCTTCCATATATAACAATGTAACTTGTAGATGGTACTCTAGACCTCTGGCCATTAAGGCTGCCGTTGCGATAACGGAGGGGCTTTTGTTTACCAGTTTACCAGTTTACCATACTCGGTATTCTCTGATGCTCCCCTTCTCGCCACTCAGTCTGTAAACGGCCATCGCAGCCTTTCAAGACATCATCATGCACTTGTAGAAAAGCCTCTTGGACTCCTTCTTGGACTCCTTAGACATGCCAAGCAGTCCGGATCACCACCGCACCAGTTCAGCATTGTCCAGGTACCGTGCGTTGGCGAGTCATCCCGCCATCACGTCCGCGGTTGGTCCGAAGACGTCGACACGAAGTGGGTAGTCCGTTATGCGCAAGTATGGAGTAGTTAGTTCATTCATTCATCCATCCATCGAGAGAGAGAGAGAATCGAGGAATGGCGCTTTCTTTTTCCCACCCCATGCGTCCTACATCGGCGCCATGTCAAGGTGCGTCACTTAGCCCTGCACGCTACTGTCGAGTCCACCCATCGTAAGCGTCCTTGTCTTACCTGTAGGAATAGCGCCTGGAGAGAGCAGGGCATGTACTGCAACCTGGTTAGGCCCCATGTCTGCCGCCTGCCTGCCTCGTCGCTCTTCCTGGGCAGATGGGCAACCAGAGACGCAGAGTGCCGCCGGATGGATTGGATGGGGATGTGCAGTGCAGGACCTGGGAACGGACGGCATAGCGGACTTTGGTGCGATTTCTTGTGTGCCCTTGGGCTTGGGAGGGAGATGTGCGGGGGAAGCCAATCAGCGGCTGCGCTGGAGGGCGTTGGTGCAGGTATACCATGTCGTTCGTTATTGTGTTTGAACGACGCACCAACTAGATGGGGTACCGGCAATCTTTTTGGGTGCAGATGATGGCGGCGTTTTTTTTTGGGTGCAGGTGTGGTTTTTTGGGGTTCAAGGGTTTGGTTTTGGCGGATCGGGGATGGGTACTGTAGTTGGCTGATGGTGCGGTTTGGGGGATGGCAGTTGCAGGTGAGGGCTGTGTGCAGGGCAGTGTGCAGGCGGGTACACGCTGCTCTCCCGAACAGCCCCCTTCCCCTTCCCCCTCTTGCACCCCTCCCCCCGTTCTCGACGACACGACGTGGATGGTTGGGATGGTTGGGGGAATGACGGATGGCATGGAAGTCAAGCATACATAGTAGACTTCAAGCATTCAAGGAAGGAGAAGAGATGGGCACAAGTACATGGACTAGATGTTAGTTTGTGCCTGTAGTACTGTCGTACTGGGAATATGATGTCCACATTGTCCACTTCTTCTACGTACAGAAGTACGAAGTATGATGCGAGTAAGGCTTGGGAAAGGGTCCATAGCGAATGACGCAGCATCGTGGTCTTGTTAACTCCACGTACGTACAGTACGGATACTACGCAAGACTACGCAGACTACGCATACAATCCATACTACGGCATACTACCCATAGTACTACGCTCATCTTTCTTGTACTTCAACTTGGCGGAGTGGCGGACTTGGTTTTTTCGATCCATCATCCCAATCCCAATCCCATCCCATCCCATCCCATTCAAATCCACATCCATCCATCCCTCGTTCATCCCTTGCCCTCGTTCCTCTCTCTGCCTCGTCCCCCTCCACGCCATCTTCCAAGCCCCTTCTCCTCCTCCTCCTCCTCCACGTCTGACCGTGGGCCCCCACTCTTCTTACAACGGCGTCGGGCGCCGGGATCACCGACTACTTGCAGCACTTGGAGCACCTGCAGGACACTTTTTGCCAGCCCCCCCAGCCCGTTCGCAAGGACATCAGTCCCCCATGAAGAAGTCAGTGCATCATCCCAGTGCAGTCTGTGCAAAGTGCAGGTCAGTGCCAGCCAAGTCAAACAGGCCGTCTGTTCCCTCGGACTGTGAGCGAACGAACGGAGTATGCCATAGTTTGAGACTCGGATCCATGCCATGGTATAGCTCGGGTTGTATGTTTTATGTGTTCTGCCCGCAAAATAATACTGCACGCGGAACATCCACGCCAATGCCAATGCCAATGCCAATTACTGCCAATTGTACTGCCATCTGAACTGCCAATTGCCCATCAGCCAAGCCTTTCTCTTCCTTACATTCCTTTTCTTACACTTCTCCTTTCGGGATACTACCGATGCTAGCTCCGCTTTGTGTTTCTGCCTCGTCTCGGTCGTCTCGGTGCTAGAAGGTGTCACAATACTGTACCGTACCATACTATACTCCGTACATAACATCCCGCATCTTACTCGAGTAGTCTATGTATATTTTATACGTATACTCGACTATAATAGTACAGTAGCCACTCATAATACCACCCAACATACAGAAAGGCCGTACTTACAATACAATACAGTATGGTTCGTATGGTTAGCATTGCTAGTATGGTATTAACAAAACTACTCCCGTATAGTAAACCAACGCTACACACCGTCTCTCTGGTAGTCAATTACAGTAGTGTGAGTACTGAAAAATGGCTGCAAATCTCTCAAATTCTTAACCCTTGGCGGGTCATTCTTGCCCATCTCGCCCCAGCCTTTAAACAGAATTCACTGGTCCCTCAAATGTCCCCCATCCGTCCTTCCCATCCCACTATCCACTTTCTCCGTCCACTCCTCCGTCTATTCCGTCCCCACGTAACCTTAGACCCCTGGTCTGGTCCCTCCTAGGCCTTAACCCTTCTTTTTACTGAAATTCTTCATCTTCCCTTTCCCCTTCCCTTTTCTACCAGTGGCACCCCTCTGTACCCTCCCACCTACTAACTCCTACTACTACCACCCCTACCAACCCAAGTGGCACCCCAGTCCTCCACCCCATCCACCCCAATCCAACCTCTCATATCCCTGCTTCTTTCTATTCTTTCTGTTCTTTTGCCCCCCCATCC
>JPJZ01001590.1:0-41506 GCA_000750815.1 Pseudogymnoascus sp. VKM F-4516 (FW-969) | reverse complement strand
TATAGTATATTAGAGTATAAATTAGAATATTAGGGTGGCAGATTAGTAATTTTGAAATAGTTGGGTGGTAGACTAGTAATTTTTGATATTTTGGGTGGCAGATTAGTAATTAACTGTAATATTAATTATAATAGTTAATTACTAATCTGCCACCTAAAATATTAAAAATTACTAATCTACTACCTAACTATTTCAAAATTACTAATCTGCCACCCTCCTAAGTATTATAATTTATCTAATACCTTAAAATATCACCTATAAAGGTATTTTAAGAAGCTAGGTTAAGCTTCAATTTCCTATACTATATATTATAACTTCTTATAATTATAGCTTTAATTTATACACCTAAAATATCCTAATATAAGTAAGAAATTAGAAGTCATATGACCTAAAATCTTATATATATTAAGATATTTACTACTAGGGCTATAGAAGTACTAGGCTCTAATTTAAAGCTTCTTTCTATTATATTATAGTAATAGCTATAGTAGCTAAGATAGCTAAGCTTATTTCCTACTATATAGTAAGTTAAGGGGTATATTAGAATATTAGGGTAGCAGATTAGTAATTTTGAAATAGTTAGGTGGTAGATTGGTAATTTTTAATATTTTGGGTAATAGTTTAGTAATTAGCCAAACTTATTATTAGTATCTTATACCTAGAAACCTAGGCCTTAAATTAGGCAAGAGAAACCTAGTTATTTCTTGCTTTACCTTACTATTAGCCTTAATTTAAATAATAAAGATAATAAGATAGCAAGGTTACTATTGCCTTCTTCTACTTAGAAATACTATAGACTTATACTCTAATATGTATAATAATATAGCTTAGCTTTAGCTATAATATAGTTATTTTACTCTTGCTATATTATATTATTTCTCTTAATATCTATTCCTTTTGTTTCTAAATAGTTCTAAGGTAACCTTAATACAAGTGTACTAGTTTAGCTAAGGCTTCTTTATAGCCTACCTTAGGTTAGATAGTGCTTATATAGATGCTTATCTAACTAGGGCCTCTTACCTTCCTTAGGTTATATACTTATAGGGTTGTATATTCTAATATTCTATATTATTGTCTACACCTAGTAATATGCAAATGTTAAGTCTAATATATTATTCTACCTTCCATTAATCCTAAATAGAGTGTTTATATTTAGCTATATTCTACCTAGTATTATAGAAGATAAATTTAGAGCTATGAATACACTAACTAGGGTTATAATTTTAGCTACTATATTTACCTATGTATAGATTACCATTGATAACCTTACAGGGTTGATAGTATTTAGTATCATATATAGTTTCTTGTCTAGGGTAGTTGTATTGCTACCTCCCTAGGTTCTTGTGAAGCTAGTTCCTAACATGCGGCTCGTTAGGATATAGATGAGTATATCGTTGTACTTTGCTGCACTAGGGATTCTCATTGGTAGCCTAATTGCAGGGACTATCGTTAATGTTGCTACAGGACATTTTTCGCATATGCTTATTTTGTCGGGCAGCTTTACGATGGTGGGAGGGATAGTTTTTGTGATTGTGAGATTTGTGTATTTGAAATAGCGGGCATATTTTCGGCGTTAAATAGAAGGCGGCTAGGTTTCAGGAAACTGTTTGCACAAAAGTGGGGGGAGGGTGGTAATATAGATAATTGTGATTAATTATAAGATATAATGAATGACCCCTGAATGCGGCAGTGAAACTTTTGGTACGTCTATAGGGTATATTCCTTCGTTAAGATTTTGGTTGGTCATAAATAATACAATACCCCAAGGCACCTGTCTTAAGCCCCTTTAATATACTCCGTATAATAACACAACCTGTATGCCACTTCTGCTTTAAATATTGTGACGATCAAATTGATGCGTCTGGTATGTCTTGTTGCCATCTGTGTGTACCTCCTCTGGCCTTTCTAGGTACGTCAACTCAACGCTGACTCTCTTCTGGATGCCTATTATTCTCTCTTCGCTGCCTTCATTCTTGTAATGAGTCCCTAGGTCCGTGTCAATGTCGGACCCCCCTTGTTTTCTTGAGCGCTGCTCTATACGAGCGTTGTAGGAGGCACCTTGGGAGATACCATCGCCCAGTGGATAAGACTCGTTATGTTTCGTGGTGCCAAAGACGAAGGGTATGAACCGAGCCAGTGGGCTCCTTAGAGTCGGTGCACAGGCGCAAATGACTCCGACCGTTGATTCGACTTGGGTCCAGATGACGGAAGTTCCAGTCGCCCAGGTGAAGTCCTTGGCAAATGTCGCGTTGAAATTGAGGCTAATCAGCCGCTCGATACTGGTTACGCATACGCTTCAAGGTGTCAGAAGGGGCTAAGGGGGTAGGGCATTTAGACACTTACAACGCTCCGAGAAGAAATACCGCCAAAAGACCAAGCTTTGCTCGGCGGTTCATCTGTAGCTTGACAATCACAGGAATTGGCAAGATAAGGACGATTACATCCATCAAGGTGTTCCATCCAGACTGACCATACCAGAATGCTTTGATGTTGATGCTGAAAGGGTGTCAGTAGAGCTTCCAAAGTCTTGAGTCAGGCATCCTAACCACGAGCCGGGCACGGTCTTGTCCCATGAATATTTCACCGGAGTGCATTGGAAGATAGTCGTGAAGCTAAGTGCAATAATACCGGCAGATATATGAACAATCAGAGCCCAGCAGATTATGCGGAACTTTCTTTGAGGGAAGATGTCGAGATAGAGAAAGAGGAACGAGAGCTTCGTTATGGCGACGGTGTTCTTGACGAAGCACTGGAACACAAAAAAGAGGAGTAGAGAGTTGTAGCGCTGTTCTGCGGTGAGATATGGAGCATGGTGTCCGAAGCCCCAGTTCACAATTGCTGCGGGTATGGTCAGCGACAGAGCAAAGTTCTTATTACTATGGACCTTACCTGATGAGATGCAAGCCACTTGAATAACATTGAATATCTGTTGGCAAGTTAGTATCGACCAACCCCAACTCCAGCAAACAAGCCGTTACCAAACAGATGACAACACAGATGTCTGATTTGTTCAGTGCGCCGCCTCCATTCCTGATACACCTCCACCACACACGAAAGGCAATAATGACTGCCGATATGAAGACCAAAGGTATATTCAAATACAAGAAAGTGTAGCCGTTCTTCGTATCAGGCCCGTTAGGCACAGCCGGTGTCAGCGTTGCTGCCATGAAGTCGACTAGTTCTGCGAGAAATGAAAATAATACTGAGATTCAGTCAAAGATAACCTTATGAAGCGGATCTTTAGAGAACGTAGGTGGATCATGTATGTAGTCATTTTTGCATTGATGAAAAGGAACAATTGCGAGACAAAATCTTGTGATACGTTCCCTCAACGCGCTCATCATGCTAGCTGAAGATCTTACTAGGAAATGAACTGCTACCAACAGCATGGAATCTGCTAGGAAGACCCTAGGAATACGAATGTCGGAGAAGTAGGGTTTATTGGCCGTGGCCAATCTTTCCTAATCAAGAATAAATTTAAGTGCTGCTTTTGCCTCCATAACATCGACTACCAATAACAGAGTTGAGGATTGGCTATCTGCAAGCAGCCCCGTCAACTCCCCATCCCGATCAAAGAATCCAGCCAAAAAATCGATTTTCGAAAGAGAAAATAAATCAAAAAAAGAGGTGTGTTCGTAATAGTCGAGGTATTCCCCAACTCGCAGATAGTAATGCGGCTTCTGTGAATCGAACACAGTGCCTCCAGATATTCGCTTCCAAAGTTAACTTCAGTCTAGCGCTCTCCCAAGTGAGCTAAAGCCGCTCGAGAGATGTGACACCTAGGCGTGCTTTGCGACAGTTAGGATCTTTCCTATCGTGCCATTTGAAGGCATATTTGAAATTTGTAACTGCCAACCTCGAGGCACATATTTAAAGCAGCGATAAAATCCAAAGTCCGTGCTAGTGTAGTAACAAAACGTCAGTGAGATGATGCACGCATCGATCAAACCCTCTCGAGGATACGTTTTTCAAGGAAATGTACCAAACACTGTAAATTCGCGCATGGGTGCGCAGCTGAGAAATTTCGCTTTTGATGCTTCCAGCAATGATTAGCTCCTTCCTGCTACTTTTGGAGCGCCAACTACCGTGCGGTGGCGTGCTACTCGGGCAAGCAATTAACCGCGTTGTCGACGGCCAAGGAGGTGGACCAAATGGGCACAGACTAAGGCCTCGGGGAGGTTCCAGGACTTACCGTACCCGGCTGATTTGCGTCAATCCGAGGATTTGCAAGCTTGCGGGCCATGCGCGGCCCGCATGGGGGATGGACCGTTGCGGATCGTTGCCTGTCAACCGTGGATCCGAGCGCCCAGGGACCATCCAACCCTTGTCGTCCTCCCCCCCTCGTGCATTTGGATGTTATGTTACAGTTCTTTTGTAAGTGGGTCGCGGACATGAATTCTAAATTGGGGATAGATTCATCCTGCACGTATCTATTTCCCTTTCCTTTCTTCTTTATACATCCTCGCTTCCTATCAGAACACAGAAATAAACGTGGCCAGCCAGGCAAATCCATCTATGCAGTAGCGGAGTTATGGAATTGGATTCAGATATCGCTGTGGAGAAGACGTCGGGCTCAGTCTCAGCGGAGCCCGCGTCTCCCACCGCAAAAAATGACAATACAGTTGACGCAATCTCAAGCACGGAGTATCGAAAGCTCATCTGGAAGCTTGATGTACGCCTCCTGCCGCCACTCTTTATACTATGGTTTATCTCGTTGATCGACCGAGTCAATATTGGCACGGCGAGGATTCAGGGTCTTGAGAAGGATCTTGGGATGAATCCTCTCAGCAAACAATTTAACATTGCGACTGGTATGTGCCTCAAAAGACAACCGCAAGAAATTTAATTGAATCAATTTTCTAGTCGTGGTCTTTGTCGGCCTTATGCTCGCAGAGGTAACTATGCTCAAACCATTCTTTATCAACTGCTAAGAAATAGGCAGGTTCCAAGCAACTGGTTGGTAAAACGATTCTCGCCAACTACTGTGCTCTGTAGCGAATGTATCATCCTCGGTAAGGAAGGAAGCATGTTTAATTAACAATATGCTTACATTGTGTAGGGATATTCACCATTGGCCAAGGGCTAGTTACCAATTTTGGTGGCCTCGTTGCCATGCGTTTCATAATTGGAATCTTAGAAGCTGGACTTATCCCGGGATCTATCTTCTTGCTGTCGGTATACTACCCAAGATATGAATTACAGTGGCGCGTAAGCATGTTGCATGTTGGCAACGCTACTTCTAATGCGTTTGGAGGTTTGTTGGCCTACGCGGTGGCCAGCATTCACTCCTCAAATGGATGGCATGGATGGAGATGGATCTTTGTCATCGAGGGTCTCATCACAATCGCCGTTACCCTGGCTTGCTGGCCATTTATGAACGACTGGCCAGCTACCGCAAAATGGCTCAAACCAAATGAGAAGGCTATTTTGGATGAACGAATTCGGATGGATGGAATTATTGGTCGTATGGACGTCTTGGACCGAAAGGCCATCATTCGATGTCTCACGGATTGGAAAATCTACTTAAGGTATATTAAGCTTTCTGTATTAAACACTTAATCTGACATATATCTAGCTCGTTTATTATCGTCGGCATCATTTCCAGCGTCTACTCATGCACGTTGTTTGCCCCGACAATCATTAAGGCTCTCAAGCCAGATTACTCCCCAAAACAGATTCAATCTTTGGTAATTCCCATTTTTATCGCGGCGTCAGTGACTACTCTAGCCCTTGCATACATATCGGACAAGCTAAAACACCGAGCTGGTTTTGCACTCACTGGTTGTTTTATTGCCATTATCGGATACATCATCCTCCTGAACCAAAAGCACGTATCCGTCAACGCACTGTACGGTGCCCTCTATCTTATTGCCTCTGGCTCATTCGCTGCTCTGCCTGGAGCTTGGATTTTGCTTCTGAACAATGTCTCTGGATCCTACAAGACAGCCTTTGCGATAGGTATGGAAATCGGCCTGGGTAACGGTGGTGGATTCGTTGCATCGCTCTCTTTCCAGGCGAAAGGGGACGGGTTCTACCAGACAGGTTTTAGGACCACGTTTTCGCTGATGTGCATGGCGACTGGCTTCATCTGCTTGTATGTCATCGGACTTTGGTACGAGAATAAGCAAAAGCGCACTGGGAAGAGGGATCATCTACTCGATGAAGAGGGCGATAACCTAGGAGATGCCCATCCCCAGTTCATCTATACCTATTAGAATTACTGGTTATGTGCCCTAAAATTACTCTATTCGTTCTATTCCGACAAACCAAGAACGCGCGGTGTTATATACCAGGACATGGCACAATATTAGCCGTATTCATGCCATAAAGCCCCCCTCAATCTGTAAAGACCATTGATTTATTGGAAAGGAAAAGAACCCTATTTAGCTGGCAAGAGAAACTCGAATTATCACTTGCTTGCTACCGTTCTCGGGCATAACTCCCGTTTAATCAGCCGCCACGTACGAGATACACACTGATATGGACATCAAGCACTACCAAGAACAGCGGACTGTAAAAAAAGCGCCATCATGCGGCATGATCTTCCTGCGGAGCTTTGTGTAGCCCCGATGTGAGCCGATGCGGGCTAAGTTGATTCTCATACCCTGCAGGGGAATCAGAACCCTGCACGATCAACGCGCACTAGGCTAGAATAATATCTACCGTTGCCCGACATTCGTTTCTTGCACTCTAGAAATTCAAATACCTCGATTCTCGAGTTTGCATAATTCGCACGATACGGAAAGTAGTGACCTCTCTCCGCCTTGTCTCGTTCGTGCCACCGTCTCATATCGGTCAAGAGAGAAATGGGGTCCATACAAGAACTGGTACCGATTGACATTGCCATTGTTGGAGGAGGAATCGGTGGTCTCGCTCTTTCAATTGGCTTGCAGCAGTACAGCCATGTACGAGTCAAAATCTACGAGGCTGCCTCTAAGTTCTCTGAGATTGGTGGTGAGTGATAATCACTACCTGCTTTATGATCTAGCACCATGATTAACCCTTTACATTTACTTCTGCTCCGTTTTTCAAGATGAATCGTAGCTGAAATGTTCCAGCTGGCGTATTTTTTGGCGCCAATTCTATTCGTGCCATGACCCTCATACACCCTGCCATCGGCGAAGCCTTCGCCAAGATCTCTATTAGTGCTGGTTGGGAATCAAAGAGGAATACATATTTTGATTTTATATTGGCACATGAGCTTCACGGCCTGCCCACTGGAAGCCACATCATATCCCCACAGGTCACTGCCTCCGAGCAACATAGCACGGCTCATCGCGCACATTTCGTCGACGAGCTCATCAAGCTCGTGCCCGATGGAACCGTCGAGTTTGGAAAGCGATTGGCGGACATCTCACGGGATGAGACCAGAGGGAAGACGGTCATGAGGTTTGCCGATGGAAGTATTGCTGAGGCCGATGCAGTTATTGGATGCGATGGGATTCGATCCGTATGTCGAGACTTTGTGCTGGGAAAGAATAATCCTCTCTCGCAGCCCGTATTCACGGGAAAGCACGCATACCGAGGTTTGATACCCATGGACAAAGCTGTTGCCGCAATTGGAGCAGAGAAAGCCCAGAACCGCTTCATGTTCCTGGGGGTAAGCGGTCATGTCCTTGTTTTCCCCGTGGCAGAGGGCCAGGTGATGAATGTTGTTGCGTTTAGCACGACGAAAAGTGGCACTTGGGAAGGAGAATGGGTGAAGCCCATGAAGAGAGAAGATATGGATGCTGATTTCAAGGGCTTTGGGGAGGACTGCCAGAAAATATTTTCAGTAGGGCAACAATTCGAGATCGATTTCTCGGAGAATGAATGCTGATATAGAATACAGCTGATGGAGAACACTGACCACTGGGGCATCTTTGACCTCTCCGTCGATATCCCAACTTTCTCCTCCCAACCTCTCCGTCTCCTACTCTTGGGCGACAGCGCACACGCCTGCGCTCCCCATCAAGGGGCCGGCGCTGGTCAGGCTCTGGAAGATGCACATATTCTCTCCCACGTACTCGGCGCTTGTCGCTCCCCGTCTGATCTCCTTGCTGCATTCGCCGCCTATGAGAGCGTGCGTATTCCGCGGACAAAATTTGTCCAGAAATATGGCCGACTTCAGGGAGAGCTGTTAGATTTGCAGAGACCGGATGTTGGAGACGATTTAGAGAAGCTGAAGGCGATTATTGATGTCCCAATTAGAGAGATTTGGAACTGTGATTTAAATGCCGAGTTAGAGAAAGCGAAGGTGGTGATGCGGAGCAAACTGGCCGAGTTAGCAGCATAAACACAACTCCTAGGCAGAGTTCATGCATAGCGTCGTTTGAAACGTATAATAAAAACGTTTCTAATTGCTTTTAGGCGTTTGGATCTAGAATTTCTACTCTCAAACTAAACAAAGAAACAAAAATGCTATATTCTAGAAAGTACCCGAATATATTAACCTTCGTCTATTATATATTTCTTTTAGTATACCCTTCTATAAAGGCCAGGTCGATTATCAAGGAGCAATAGTCAACTACACTAAATTCCTAGCCTAATTGAAGAATAGCACCAAAATGCTCTAAGAAGGATAAGGGCCTCATATCTATATACAAGTAAGTTCTATTATTATATCTATATAGCAATCTCTTTCTAATTATATACACATTATATTATACTACTAATAGGATAAAGATGCTTAAAAATAGGGGCCTCTTCTAACCTAATAGTCACTTGTAGCAACAAGACTTAGAATACCTACTTACCTACTACTTCTAAATATCTAAATTACTACTTATTACTTCTAAATATCTAAATTACCACTTACTACTTAGAAATATCTAAATTACTACTACCTACTACTATTACTACTACTACTACTGTAGGAGTATTTAAACTCCTATTTCCTATTTCCTACTTAATACTATAGCTATAGCTATAGCTATAGTATTATAATTACTATTTATATACTCCCTATAGCTATAGCTATAGGGAACTATAGTATGATTTTTAGGTTATATAACCTATTATATATTATATTATATGATTTAAGAGTTTAATTTAGTTATATAATGATTTTTAGGTTATATAATAAAGGTAGTGTTAAAGTTAATAGTCATGTAATCTTTGTATAATTATATATAAACAAATAATAGGATCTTATATATATAGAACTCTAGTTCCTAAGCTAGAGGTATAATAGGGCCTTAGCTATATACTAGTAGGTTTATACAAAGGGTTTTCACTATAGTATAAGTAGAAGCTAGAATAGATTAAATAGAGATATATTATTTCTTCTAAATCTAAGGACCCTAAAATGCTAATAGGTAGAGAGTAGAGGGTGGCAGATTAGATATTTTAAAATAGTTAGGTAGCAGATTAGATATTTTAAATAATTTAGGTGGCAGATTAGATATTTGCTATATTTTAAAATAGTTAGATAGTAGATTAGATATTTCTAATATTTTAGGTGGTAGATTAGATATTAGCCCTTTAAACATCTTTATTTATCTTTTAAGTTAGGTCACTAACTATAATAATAACCTAGCTAAGTAATAGTAGATAGCCTACACCTTATTTCTCAAATAATTAAGGCGCTTATCTGCTCTTTTTGGAGTTGTCATTCTTATCATTGCTACTCCTTCATATCCTTGAGGATAATCTGGATTGTGACTAGGATAGTCGGGTTGTGGTTGTTGCGTGTTATTCCGGTTCTCGGCGGATTTGGTGATCTTTTTAATAGCATATATGCCTCCGCCGGCCAAGATTGCAGTCTTGATTAAACCCATAGTAAATGATAGGTAGACGCGATATGGGTGCGTGAAGAAGAAGGTGTAATCTAAGAGTCTAGTCTTGGCGGATGAGAGACGAGGAGGCTGGCGTATATGGGTGAGATTGATGTGTTGATACTGAAATATATTTCGAGGGATATTGACATATATATATTAAATATATTAAATTTAAATCTCTCACATTAGGTACCTACAAGGAATTGTTATTTGCATAGCTAATTAAAGTGCAACATTCCTGATATGAGCTGCGCCTGGTAGGATCCACGATGCGCGCGTTGCAGAGGCAATGCCCGATACGAGATACGGGATACGTGATACGTTAAGACTGGCACTGAACAAGAGAGAGCTGATCAGTACCTTGCCCTGTTGTTTCAGTGTTGTAGCCAGCTGTTTTTGGGTGATTATTACAATGTCATAGTGAATAGACAAAGCAGTGGATATAATTTGAAGGCGCAGTATTTTATGAGACACGCGTGCTATCTATCTATCGTGGGACTTTTGTGGTTGTTTGTCTCGTGTCTCATATTATCAACATGCTACTACACAAGCGTCAACACTACCAACCCGCCGGACGCCAATATCCAACTATGCAAAGTTCCAGCTCTAGTCCACTATGAAAACTCTCCAATCACTTATTTTGGATCACCTGTACCATCCGCTCTATGTAGGGGCCCCATTCTGTAGGCAAGTCCTGTTGGATAGCCTTAAACAAGTCGTAAGCACGATGTTCCATATACCAGCACGAGTAACAGCGTTGCAATAGAAGGCAATAGTGCGCAGTGATAATAAGCGCTGGTGGTCTCCCCTCGCCCAGCGTTCGAATAAACGTGTCTGATACTTGCGTTGGCCAAATGGAAGAGAATATTCTGGAGATGAGCGAATCCGTAGTAGTTAAAGACGCTGCAAGTAGTCCCTGTAACCAAGAAATTGCTGCTATGTACGATTCCATTTCATCCACAGTTGTTGTTTCCTTGATGCTCTGTAATTTCAAAACTTCCCCAGATATACGCTGTAAGCTCCGAAAATCTTCATTTTCGGGGAGCTCGGTAACTTCCCTGGCGAGAGCTGATGCCTGCATGCCTTGGGAAATGAGACCCTCAAGAGGTCCGGATATCATGTATCGCCTTGCTTGGGTCACTATAGAGCTACATCCACGGAGACAAACTATCCAATTTGCCGGCCCTTTGTATAAGGAAGAACTTGGAGACGGGAAGAGAGCCTCGGGAGGGCAAGATGGTGCGAACTGGGCTATTATCATAAACCCAGAAAAGGCTAGCACTTGGTTACAGTTCTCTGGGGTAATACTTAATAAGTCCTGCTGGAATGGGCCAAGTGCTAGTGTCCGGTGTTGAGTAGATAAGAACTCATACCTGCCTCGTTGCCCGGGATGCAGGTATGCAAGATGTAATGCCGCTGTGGATAGCATGCCGTGCATCAGATAGTCGCAAGAAATAGACAACCGGGGAACTTCTTTTACCCATGGGCCACCCATTGTTGCAGCTGTTTCCGTGATAAATTGGTGGTACTGTAGGGCTTAGCTATTAGTGTTTGTGTTAATATGATTAAGAGTAATAGAAGACTCTCTTTATCAATATAAACGAAAGTGTGCATACCAACGCCATATCGTCCATATCAAAATTCCCAACTGTCTTTGTAGTGGCTGACGGGCTCAGTGCTTCATTTGAAGGCATACCAGGTGATGCAAGTATCCCAGGGCGGCCATTGCGACTAGGGGTAGACACGTCACAGGACGATATTGCGGACAGGCTCACAGGCGATGTTCCAGAATCCTCTGGCTGCCTGCTAGTACTTGGCAACCTCGATATAGCAAATTCGCATCGTATGGAGCGTTTTATACAGCCAGAACAGACGGGCTTCTCTTCGTCGCACTGTTATGCTGTGTTTAGCAAGTTCTCCTAAGCAGGTAAGTGCCACCCACCTTTAATTTCCGTCGCTTACACTCCAAACACCCTCCTCGAGACTTCGTATGTGTTCTCCGAGTTTGGGGTGGCATGATCAAGACAGCAGGGAGAGTATCTCTACATCAGTTTGTCCATCTGGAATTTGACAATAAGAAATGCGAAGCTGATGAGGGAATAGGCTCGACGGATAATGCAGTGGTTAGCGTATCCCGTATCCCGTATCTCGTATTCCGTATTACGCATTGCCGCGCATCGCTCAACACAGCATTAGCGAATCCTTTGCTTACTACTACGGCCCCCGTTACTGATCTTCATTTTGTGGTTTCCCTTTTCGGACGTTCTCGGGCTGAAATACACTCACAGCCACGCGTTTGGAGACCTTATACACCGTTAGAGGTTACAGCTGAAGGTTTGTTATCCGCCGTGGTGTTCAGGCAGTCGTATGCCTTCTGCTTAATTTGGTTTTTGTTGGAGTTTCTCATGTGGTATATAAGACAGTAAGTATAGTTAAGATATCCCATCAACTCCCTTCTATCTGCACAATTTATTCGATTTCCTGCTTTCTCTATACATATTTCTATCTTTTCACACACGAACACCATGTTCGACACAGCAGGGAAAATTGCTGTTGCTCAATTGGCTTTCTTCATAATCGCCATTTTCCCGGCGCTCTACTGTCTCTTTAAGCACGGAAAGCACGGCCTCTTAGGCTGGGTTTTCCTTTGTGTGTTTTGCACAATACGAATTGTCGGTGCCGCCATCATCGTCAGCGATGAATCTACAAACAAGACAGTCAGCGAGGCCGGGTTGATTATTGCCTCGGTGGCCATTGCCCCTCTGATCATTTCTATTGGTGGGATCGCACATGAATCGTACGGAGCAACTTTCCCAGAACACTTGAGCTTTCATAAGCTAACAGCTAACTCAGATACACCTCTATAAAGTCGCACGGACGTATCATATTCGGATTTTTCCCTCATATTCTGATTCATGTTGGCTGTGCAGCAGCAATCGCTATGATAGCTCTAGGGTATACCAAGTTTGAGAAGGCCGCTTCGACTGCGAGTGATATGAAGGCCGGATTAGATATGGTTCGTGGAGGAGGCATACTCCTCCTTGCCGTGTGGCTCGGTATCGCCGTTACTGTTGCTGTCTCGTTTCGCTATTCCCGGGATTTACGCGGAGAGAAACAAGTACGTATCCATTCAACTGCGTAGTTGAGTGGTTCTGGCTAACGGGTCTTAAAGCTCATCAGAGGTGTTGTTGTTGCTATGTTTGTACTACTCATCCGGATCCTCTACACAACATTGAGCGCGTTTATAAACACTGTGTCATTCAATCCAAGGACTGGTGGCACAATTACAGAGAAGGTAGTTCTTGATGTCCTGCTGGAATTTATCTTCACCTTCGTTCTTCTGGCTGCGGGTATAGCCTCTCGGAATCTTAGATATGAGAGAGAGTTGAAGTTAAATCAGCTGCGGGGTAGGGTTTGCACAGAATTCATGGAAGAAACAAGGCAGAGGCCCCGTCAGCTATTTACGACGGTGTGTATGTAATCTGAATGGGGATTTTAGATGATGAGTATAGCTTCAATATAGAATATATAATGGACCTAACCATGGCCCGTCAAGTATAAGAGGTTACATAATAGTGGTCGAGATATTTTTATCGTTTTAAAACGCATTATGTGGCGTGCGAATGCAATTATACGCGTTTTGAAGTCCAAACTCCATGTCTGCCGGGAGTTGGTCATGTGGCAATTAATGGTGCATATTATACAATCACATCACAAGTCAATGCAAGAATGGGGCTCATGGTATTGTTTGAAGGTGATGAAGAATCGTGATTCATCATCTATTTGTCATAATACTCAGCGCACTATCGCTGGTCGAGTAATGTACACACCCTTTGTGCAAAACGCAAATCCGAAGGCAGATAACTCCAGTACCGAACCCATAAACCCCACCCCGTAACCATTATTGCATCCACCAGATCGATACCAGACGTGCGATCTCAATATCCCACCCAGGCCCGTGGGCATGCGGTCAAGACCATTGCGCGTACATCAGGCACGACCGTGATAGTCGAGAACCCAAGCAGAAAATCTAAGAACGCTCACCACGGAGACGGCGGGCGAGCTGGATGTCCTTGGACTGGATGGTGACACGCTTGGCGTGGATGGCGCACAGGTTGGTGTCCTCGAAGAGGGAGACGAGGTAGGCCTCGACGGACTCCTGGAGGGCGCCGATGGCGGAAGACTGGAAGCGGAGATCGGACTTGAAGTCCTGGGCGATCTCACGGACGAGACGCTGGAAAGGAAGCTTCCTGATCAGGAGCTCGGTCGACTTCTGGTAGCGACGGATCTCACGGAGAGCGACAGTTCCTTCAGGGTTTGTTAGAATCTTGTTCATGGGTGATGATGATTCATGCTGAGCTTACCTGGCTTGTATCTGTGGGGCTTCTTGACACCTCCGGTTGATGGCGCGGACTTGCGTGCGGCCTTGGATGCGAGCTGCTTGCGGGGAGCCTTGCCACCAGTGGACTTACCTGTTGCATTGTTAGTACGCGTTGATGTGTGAAGTTGACGCGAAGTCAATGATGATCGCGACCCAGATCGAAGCCCCACCAAATAAGTGAGGTCGATCTAAGATCTATGATCGAAGAATAGAGTGATGACTTACGGGCAGTTTGCTTGGTACGGGCCATTGTTGATGATGATGGATGATATGGGGTTGTTGATGAGGTTGATTGTTGATGTCGTTGGTTGAAAGTGGAGTTGTTGATGGAAGAAGAGAAGAGGCGAAGGATGTGGGAGTGGTGGGTATTTGTATTGGCGGTCTGTATTCGCTTAGCGTGGGTGATTCGATTGTCAGTTGTTGTTTTTGTATGGGCAAGGCAAGCGCGGATAGGCAGTTTTGCGGGTTAGGCTACTTTCTGTTACCGGTAGTCTGTGTTAGCGTGATTTGGGGGAAGAAAGGGCCGTGTTAGGAAAATGGAAGGAGCGATAACAGATTTAGCGAAAATTGAACTTCAAATCGGCGTGCAGAACTGGCCAATCAGGTTCTCGTTGCACCATCGATTTCACCATTTTAGCGAATCAACAAAGCAGCCACTGCTGCGTTTGTTTGTTTACGCGTGTGTACGTACCTCACTTTCGTCTTTCAGCATTGCACGTGATTTACATATATGCGCAACATAACAATTTCAGTACTGTAGAATACGCCACAACCAGGCAGCAAGGTGAGTCTGCAGCGTACGAGTAATATTATTTTTGTGATTCACTATTATTAACCGATGTGAATTTACTATGGATCTACTGTGCTGTACCCTATGTTGTGCCCTTCATTTTACCCTCCAGCTGTATCTCCAAAACAATCAAATCCCCGCCAGTAAACTCCTCGCTTGATTGTTGCGCCGATTAGGACTAGCGTATTCCCCAAAATCACTGATCTGAGACGCGCCTTCCCCCATCCCCAAACTCTCGCCTAATTTGCGTGATCCGTCGCGGTGCCCATGACTTCTTATACCTCACAGCCACCCCACTCCAAACACTCCTCTTCTTCTCCGAATATCTCAGCCAACATACCCACGCTTATCAACTTCAACGACAATCTCCTCAATACCCATACACCAACCACATCCCCTCTTCAACCTCAACAACCTTCATCATGACTGGACGTGAGTACTCTCCCTCCCACCCCTACCTTATCGCAGTTGCCTTCGGGTGACGCGTCTGCTTCCAAACATTATACTGACGCGCTTTACTCAGGCGGAAAAGGTGGCAAGGGTCTCGGAAAGGGTGGAGCCAAGCGTCACCGCAAGATTCTTCGTGACAACATCCAGGGTATCACAAAGCCCGCTATCAGACGTCTCGCACGTCGTGGTGGTGTCAAGCGTATCTCGGCCAGTAGGTTCCCGTTGCTCAAATTGTTTCTTCGGTTCAATCCCTAACATTTCCCCCAGTGATCTACGAGGAGACCCGCGGTGTCTTGAAGACCTTCCTTGAGGGTGTCATCCGTGACGCCGTCACATACACAGAGCACGCCAAGCGCAAGACTGTTACTTCGCTGGATGTTGTCTACGCGCTCAAGAGGCAGGGTCGCACCCTGTACGGTTTCGGTGGTTAAGCGTCTTCTTTTCATGTTCTCTTACGAATCTTCTTCCTCTGGCTATGGGCTGGGGTGGAATCTGCGGGTGCGGCGGTCACTGATGACAATGGGACACGGGTTTGCTTTTTAGGTGTTAAAGTATTGTACCATACGGATATGGGGACTCTTCTGGTATGGGCTGGTGGCCCACGAGATAATGAAATCCACCAATGCACATGACCAGTCTTATTGCCTTCCTGTGATTCTTAATTTTTATCCAGTAGCATACATGCTCTCTTGTTGTGTTGCGCGTGGAGTGCCCGCTTTGATTTATCTGCCTCGTCTGTCAGGCTGTAAACAGGCGCGCACGTGTTTTTGGTTATAACCTTGGTTTACGAGTGCATTGCAGGGCCAGGCTACTATAGCTATAATTTGGCCAATGATAAAGTTGTCTGGCTTGAGATGCGTGTAGGGCTGAGTAAGACCTGAATACAGCTTATACTCATATGTCTTGATTACATATTCAAGGCTGCAAGGGAAGGCCATAGGGCTATGTAGACTGAGGTATTTGTTTCTAGCACTGGTTTGTAAACAGCTCGACGGTGGCTAGTATTCCAAATACACGAGGGTTTACTGGGAACTGGTCTCGTGTAAGCAGTATCAGGTCCAGCAGCGTATCAGTAATCAATGAGATATTTGCGTCTAGGTATAACCTATTCTGGTGATCTCTGTGTGGTTTCTACCATATTATTATAGTTACTATATCAAATGTATATTTTCATATCCAGTTGCTCAATGTTGTATATGTGGATTTGGGAAATTATGGTTATGTTGTTGTGTGCATTATGTTTTCTCGTGTTATTCATAGCTATAATATTTTTAGTTCTAAAAATATAAAAATGAAAATATTTCGCAATATTTAATATATCAGCCCTACCACATCAACGTTACATATTGACAGGAAAAATCAATAGACCGACAGCCATGCCTAGACCATCAGCACGTAATACGAGAGGCACGTAGATCTATAAAGATCAGCCGTGGTGGATTTTTTTTTGTTTTCAGCCGTCGCCTACTACTACCGCATGAGTTCTCCTTGCAACAGCCCCCAGCATGCAACCGAAACACCGACACCGGAGTTAATGGGAAAATAACATCCACCAACATATGCACTCCTACAACACAGGCACTTACCTCTATGCCGTGGAATTCCGGAGCAAACCAAGGGAATAGAGACGGAAAAATGAGAAAGGGGTGGTGTGGTTGAGACTGAGTTGCATGAACAGGGGTCGAGTCCCAACAACAACAAAAGCACCGTGCCCGTTTACCCGTGGGTGCCACACATGGCGGAATCCCCGGTGTCGCTTAATCAGCAAGGGGACGAGCCTGCAACGTCACAATGCGCAGAGACTTCCAGAAGACTTCCAAAAGTAGTTTAGCACCGATGTTGGCAGATCTAGATTCGATCGCTGACCCCGAGAAACCCAACAAACCCAACCGAGCGCATCAAAGGCCGCTAGACCGGCGCCATGGAAATAGTACCTACAGCAAGACATTGCCAAGTCGCGTCATATGCGACAAAAAAGGTCTGGCCAGAGACATTTTGGGTAGAGCGGAAAACGGGATGGAGTCATCTACGGGATGGAGTAATGATCTCCGAGGAGAAGACGGGATGAGCAAAATGTGATAATGCGATAATCAAGCGGGAGAGAGACACAGATAGAGCGGAAGGGGCTGACGTGTCTGGGCGATTTCGACCAACCGGACGGTCGGAGGTTGACCGGACTGTTGTCATAACTCCGTAGGGATGCAAGTTTAGGGTCATTCCGCCCGCTGTCTGATTACAGAGTGAGGGCGAGCGGAGGCCTACAAGCCGCGGGTAGGACCGGAGTGAGCGAGAACGGAAGTAACGAGCCACGGTAGGGTCTGGGTGGCAGTTAGGGCCGGGAGTTAGGGATACAAGTCCGGGAGTGGAATGTCACTGTATGTGTCAGGTCAGGCCAGCAAGGGAGTGCGGCCAGCCGAGCATGGGGGGAGGAAAGGGGACAGATGGGGCTGCGAGCCGAGGAATGAAGATCATCGGTGAGGAAAGGGGGAAGAGAAAAGCGGCAGGGACGGGGAAGACGACAACGTGCGACCGTTGTGAGCTGGGACACTGGAACATGTGGCACCTGTGACACCTGTGCCACTTGGTGCGGGAAGTCAGCCACACACGTCAAAACCCATGGCAGCGTATGCGAGCGATGGGAACCAAACAAAACATGGGGATTTTGACGGACAGGGAGGCAAAATCTCTGTTCAGCCACAATATCCTGGTCTGTGCTTGCGCGGCTTGGTGTTCTTGGGGGGGAGTGTAGGGTCGCACAGTGGTGTAGCGGTTCGTACTTCGTACTGGAGGGCTATCCACGCGAGCTAGATCCGCGCTCCGGATGCGGGCTGGCAGGGCGTCAGAACATGGCTGTACATGTGAAGATGGTTACTTGGAAGTTGACCAAGTCTTAGCAAAGTATGACCAAGCGTTGGCGGGCAGTGTGTTTGTTAGTAATAGTAAGTAATCGTAGGAGATAGTAACCTTGGGTGTACATGTCACGAGGTACAGGATTGTACTGCAGCAAAAGACTCTAGCAGGCTCTAGCAGTGTTTAAAAAAAGAGTCAAAGGGCGCCAAAGCGAGAAGTCCAGCTTGACAAGTTGGAGGGAATGCCGGTTGCACCCATACAGAGTACTCAGAAGATGATTAGTGACGCTTAGTGACTCTTTAGTGGTGGGTACGTACCACCCACACAACCCACAGTTTCCACAGTTCCACAGTCATCCACGCACCCACGCAGCCAAGTACAGTACATTGTACCCAAGTACCGATGCACCGCCCACTTTCGCCCATCACCGGCCTCCACCGCCCACCATCGCCCACCTCCACCACAGTCATTGACCCAAGACAGTCCAAAGAGAATCCCTGTCCCATATGTACGATGCGTCATCGCTCAAAGAATCCAGCCACACTTCACCCACCCCTTCACACACCCTTCACCGTATACTACGTATTTCCCTTCATGCCCATCCAACCACCACCACACCCAACATACCCCCAAGACACCCTAATCCCATGTAAACCCATGTAAACCCATGTAAAATCCCATGCAAATCGAAGAGCACAGGGAAAAAAAGGTAGATCTTCGGTACATGCACTACCCTACCGCATTGTACCTAACCGTAATGTAACTGTATATCGAGAATAGAGAAGAAAAAAAAGGATAACCTGCATCCAGGTCTAGAAATTTTCAATACACCCCATTAGAAACACCCCTGTCCTGCATAAATAATTACATAGTACATCGTAGAATCGAAGACATGGCTTTTAAAGGAATAAGAATCGCCACCTTCTCTTCTTGTCTTTCTCCCTTTCTCTATCATCCTCGATACTCGATACTTTTTGAGTAGTCAGCTACCTTCTACGATATACGTACCTCTCACGACGCACACGCAACAGCAACACGCAACAAAACATCCTTGTCCACCGTTACTTACCTCATCCGCTCATTCTCACTACCAACTACACTATCAACCCATTCAGCCACACTTCCGAGCAAAACTCCCTTACAGTATTACTCACTCATCCAACATCTGTACACTGTACACTATCACATGACCATCTAAGCCCGAAGGGATCCCCGAACCACCGAACCACCGAGAACCATCTTTGTCACACGACGCGCAACTACCCCAACTACCGCATACACGTATACACTAAAAATCAGTGTACACTAAGCACGGCCAAGGGGTTTGAGGGTCGAGTCATCATCATTGTTCATAAACCCCGCCATTCATCGCTCGCCCTTGCATCCGCGCTAGCACGTCCCCTCCATCGATACCGAGTCCTGTTCCAGGGACTTGGCTTCCCACTACTATAAGAACGTATACGAGTACACGAGTACAACGAATACATATCTTCCTCCTACATAACCAACATACGCTACCTTCCCGCCATTTTTGCCACCGATATATAAAGGGTCTCGCCCCTCTCAAATCGAACTTCCAAAAAAGTTATGCTCTTAGCACCTTCCACATCACAATCATACCCGAGACGACAGCTATCATCATCAACTATCGCCACCACCGCTTCAAACGTCGATCAACTCAACTACACTCCACCAAACCAATCTCCCTACGATCAACTGCTCGACTACCCATCTCCTTCCCAGAACCAATTCTTCGGTCAGCTCGGGAGTGGCAGTCCTTTCTTCGACTACGCCACCTCAGAGCCTGAAGGCTTCGGCAACGACGATATTTGGCAAAGCCAAGAAGATCAACTGATGCAGTCCGAACAATCCGGCATCTCGAGCAACTGGCACTTCGCAAACGGAAAGCTGACGCCGACATCAGCTCGCAGCCACCAGCGCGAGTCGTCGCAGTCTTCCTTGGGCTCTGCTGGCCCGGCTTCGCCGTACAACCACAACACGTCTCACCCACAGGTTGTTCTCCCACCAGACTCAGCTGGTGGGGAGACGTACTATGACGGCCTACCGGTTGCTGACCAAGCGACATACTACAACTTCGCAAAGACGCCATCGCATACGCAAGACCAGTACTTGCCAGCTGTCTTCCAGCAGAATTACAACTTCCACCCCTACGGCGCTCCTGGAAACTACAACTCCATGATGCCAATGGACAAGCAAGCAATGATGAGAGACGACGAGACGATGTCGGTCCCAGACTACGGACACTCGGGTCGCCCATCGGTTGCAAGCACTCAAGGCTCTCCGGCGACGCCAATTGGCAATGGGTTCGATGAGCCAAATCGCAAAGCTGGTGAGATTTCTACCCTCCAGGACCGTTGGATGGGCAGCAGCTCACAGTTTTACCCCTACTCAGACTACCAGCATGCAAATGCGATGCCGAAGCTTGACAGGACAATGTCAGATGCTTACAACGATGAGCTCTACAGCCCGAACTTCACGTTCACATCTGCGGCCCCGTCGCAGGAGTCGAAGATGCTCTCGCCTTCGCAGAACACAGACGTATTCTCCCAGAGACTACAGGCTGCAAACAGCCAACATTTGAGCGCCTCTCAGCCACTGCCCGGAAATCAGTCTCGCAGACGATCTCCGTTCCGACAAGGCTCGCCTCTTGCGCCATTACCGCACCGAGGATTCAATGCGCAGTCATCGTCACAGCAAATACGCCTAGGCACCGCAGCACACATGCGTGAGCAGCAGAAGGCGGAAAACGATGCACGGGTGTTGGAAGAACAAATTAGGAGGTCATCTCCAGAACAATCTACACCTAAGACTATCTCGCCAAAGGATGCGGTACTCGACTACCATGGGACCGAGGAGGATGCGGCAATGCCACTGTTCCCTCCAACGACCCAGCAATACCGATTCCCAAAGCCAACTTCACAGGAATCGCAGGATCTCGACGACACATCTTCACAGCAAAGCTTTGCGAGCATGGTAACTAGCCGTCGCCCAAGTTCCTCGGCATACTCGAACTCGTCCCAAGCGACACCTCGCAACCGGTCGTTTGCCTTTGCTCCACCATCAGTGCCAGGCGCGACACATATGCCACAGCAGCAGTACCAATTTGTTCTGCAGCAGCGACAGCAGGCGCAGAATATGGCAGATCGATCATCTCAGTTGCCGGTCGCCCTGCCGTCTGTGGAGTCGAGTAACAGCGAATATGCAACAGATGCGTCAGAGCTCAAAAAGCCTGCAAAATCGGCTGCCGACAGTGGGACGTACACTTGCACGTACCACGGGTGCACTCTGCGGTTTGAGACGCCAGCAAAACTCCAGAAGCACAAGCGTGAGGGACATCGCCAATCGGCCCCACTGATCAGCGGGGTTACCACTAGCGCTCGCCGTGCCAGCAGCGATGGTGGCAGCGGCATGACATCAGCGGCGCTTCTCCGCAATTCTCAGGCCGGCCCTCACAAATGCGAGCGGATTAACCCGTCCACTGGCAAACCCTGCAACGCCATTTTCTCGCGCCCTTACGATCTCACGAGACACGAAGACACAATTCACAACGCGCGCAAGCAAAAGGTACACTGCCAGTTCTGTACTGAGGAGAAGACCTTCAGTCGCAATGATGCTCTAACACGGCATATGCGGGTTGTACACCCAGAGATCGACTTCCCTGGCAAGACCAGACGACGTGTTTGATGATCCAATCCATGTTTCAGTGACATCAGCCCGTCCGGTTTTGGCACGTCATAGGCGAAAATAACGGGGTTTCGGTAACACCGGTGCCGATCATGACGTCAGCCACGACACGCAAATAATGCTTTTCATATCAAACTCTAATACTTTCAACTGTACATGTTACTTCTTTTTTTAAAGCGTTCATAACTCAGCATAGCGATTGTTTCAGGATGGGTCATTTGGGAGTTTTGGTTGGTAATCGGTCATAGAAGAGTCATCAAAAACCTGTTCATCGCAATTGGCAGGTGCTGAGTGCGATATGTACCAATTGGCGATAGAAAGCGTGCTCTGTTTTATTTTTATGAATCTCTCTGGGGTTGGTGTTCAGCATCAATAGAAATGGATAGGTGGGGAAAAAAACACCTGGGAAATTTGAACGAATAATATGTATTAAAGAGATGGGATGACGGCGCTTGTACTCTTTGTTGTATAACAATGCAGTCGGATGGGTTACATAGATATTAAATACCACACAAAATAATTATATTGCTTATTGCTACAGACCACAAAACAGTACCTTTCCTGATGCAATTTGTGAATTAACTAGTGTAACAGAGACCAAATAAACATGTTATTTACAATATTTACCTTCGGAGGAAGTTGTACGATGCTCAGGGTATGTAGTGGTCTGTATGACAGGCATACCAAATTAGAACCTCACAAACAATACTCTTTGATCACTGGATGAAGGTAAGACCGAAGCCTGTGCACCGACTACTGTGGCATTGGCGTTTGAACTTCCCGAAATGGACCCAAGTAATATCAGATTTAGCTACAAGTGAATCTAAGTGAATCTAAAACATCCTATTCCAATAGCCAAGTCTCTTCTGGACATCATAAACATAAATTTCCCCCAATATCCTTCCCTGTACGCCCTTAACCAACGACTCCAAGCGGCGGTGGGACACCTACTTCGACATATCCTATGCGCATCATTCCCCAATGACAGCTGCACGGGCATCCTTGTACTCGGGCGAAATACCAGTCCAAATACGGAACTGCTCGATACCCTGCCAGATCAAGGCCTCAACCCCCTCGATGGACTTCCAGCCTGCATCAGTCGCCATGTTCATCAACGCCGTTGTGCTCGAGGCGGTGTAAGCCATCTCGAGAAGTACCCTCTGGACATCGCCAGCCTCCTTGTGGTGGAAGATGGAGACGAGGATTTCTCTAATTCCGGCATCGATGGGCAGCGACGATGGGATAGTTCCAACAGCGACGCTTGGAGGAGTCTCAAGAGACTGCGCCTCCTCGGCGCTGCGAATGTGGACGAGGCCAGGGAAGGACGAGACAAGCTCTTCAACCTTGGACGCGGATCGTCCGACAATATAGACTGGGCTGAAACCCATAGACTGCAGTGCGAAGATGGCGGCTCTTGCTGTGCCCCCAGATCCAATGATCAAACCCGAGCCAGGGTGGGCCCCTGCGGCTGCCAACGTCTTCTTGATTCCGATCCAGTCTGTGTTGTCGCCATAGAGGCTGGTGGAGTTCGTCGACGAGCGTACCTTGACGATGGTGTTTACTGCACCGATGGTCTTGGCTGCCTCAGAAAGGTTATCCAAGAGAGGAATGACGTCCAGCTTCAACGGGATTGTTACGCTTGCTCCGCCGAATGCTTCCGATTTAAGTAACTGCTCAACGTCCTGAGCAACGTCCGTCTCGAATAAATCGTAGACATCCGAGAGGCCATTCTTCTTGAACAAGCTGTTGTGAAGAGCAGGCGAGCGAGAGGCCGAGATTGGCTTGCCAAACAGATAGAAGTTTCGTGGCTCGAGCTCTCCAAGCAGAGACAGGCCACTACGGATCTCCGTCGCGGATAACTGGCCAGGCGCAGCCTTGAAGGGGAGTGCAGGATGCGAAACTGGAGTCATGAAGCCGTTCAAGACGCGGCTTAATTTACCCTTGGCGCCCATATTGATTGCGATGAGCGGTGTCTCGTGGGTCATGTCGTTCTTAAATTTTGCTAGCGCAAAGTTATCTTCCATGGACTTAGCCACGCCGACAAGCTTGACAATGTCACCGTACTCAAGAGCTCTGTTGTAGTACTGAGCCCAGCCTGCGTTCTTCCACGACAAGGTACCGGCAGGATCGTGGTGTGAAGCAATGATCCTGGACAGCCCCTTGTTAGAGCAAACCGTTTGAAGCAGCTCTGTTGGGAACTGTATTTCCACGTCGATATATTCAATCGCCATTCGGACGGCGGCCTGGTAAAGTGCCAAAGCCTGAGAATGTGCGTCGTTAGGGAAGCGACCTCCTTGCCCAACAGTTCGAACGGTGAAGATCAGAGGCAGCGAAATGGCAGATCTGAGTATAGACACTTGCTCATAGACGAAGTCAAGAGTTGGGATCCCATCCTCAGAAGCCGGATCAACAAGCAAGTCAACCCGAAGCTCCACAGCATCAGATCCAACGACAACCTCTGGCAGTACGTCAAGCATCTTCGACGCATCCGGCATCGTGAGGGACACAAAGAAAGAGTGTTTCTTAGCCTTGATCTCATCGAAGTGAGTGCTCTCGCCTGTTGTTAACGATAGGAAACGCAAAAAGTTGTCCTTTGCAAGAGAGAGTGCACCCTTCTCAGTGGTATGGCTATGGTATTGAAAGTTGGAACAGGCTTGGAACCAAGGCTTTCGGCGAACATAGACGCCCATCATGTCTTCAACGTAGGCCGGGCGAGTCTTGTCGATCTGAAGATAACTCATGACGTTATCAGTGTCGCGATGGACTAAAAGAACAACTCCGCCATTCTTATGGTAATTTATGAGTAGGTCACGAGCTTCAGGCATCTCTACCACTCCGCCACCACATGCGAAGACGTATCCGTTGGACTTCTCCACCATGACACGCTTCAAAAGCGCCAATTCTTCGTCACGGAATGCTTCCCAGCCTCGAGACTTAATCAATTCGGGTATTGTCATTCCGATTGTTTGTTCCAGAAGTTGATCGAGATCTATGAGAGGCCGACCCAATTTAGCTGAAGCCCACCCGCCTGCGGTGGTCTTGCCCGCACCCCTCATGCCGACGATGAAGATTGACCGGTCCGACGACAAGGTCTTGGTTTCTTGGTGCAGACGATCCTCTTCAACTTCCTTGCCTGACAGTTGCACTTGGAAGAATAGGGACATAACATCCCACCATCCTGGCCAAGTTTTCGCTGTGCACTCTCTTTCAAGGATTAGAGTTGGTTCAGGAACCGCTGTGGCTAGAACACTGAAGCTCATTGCTACGCGATGGTCATCGTAACAGAAGACGCCCTCTTCAGGATTCGACAATGTCCCCATAGGCCTCCCGTCAACTTCAATACCGTCTTCAGTTTCGCGGCACTCTACCCCGAACTTCTTAAGCTCGTCCTTCATAGCCTTGATGCGGTTGCACTCCTTGACTCGTTGATTGGCAATTCCACGAATTTTTGTTGTTCCCTTTGATACAGCAGCAAGAACAGAGGCAGTTAGAAATGCGTCTGTCATTGGCTCCATGTCAATGTCCTCCAATCCCTTCAGTCCACCAGGGGCAGGACCGGTGACCGTAGTTGAAGTTGCGGTTTGCTCAACTGTGCAACCCATGGGTCGCAAAACATCAACCGCAAATCTCGAGTCGCCCTGTAAGGAGCTCGATCCAATATTGGGAATGGTGCAAGTTGTACCCGAAATTGCTGCAATTGCTAGCGGGTAGGTGGCTGAGCTGGCATCGCTCTCAATAGTGTAATCAGTCGGATTTTGGTAAACACCTTGTGGGATATGGTACGTGTGTTCCTCGGTTTCCGATCTTGTAACTTTAATGCCAAAAGCTGCCATCATAGCTGTAGTCATGTCGATGTAGGGTTGCGATATCGGCTTACCGCCGACGAGGCGTAAGGTAACGGGGTTCTTCGCATATGGAGCGCACATTAAAAGTGATGAGACGTATTGAGAAGATACAGTTGCCGCCAACTCAATGGTCCCACCAACAAAGCCTCCTGACGCAGCGACATCGATTGGCAAGCTTTTTTCCTTCTCCAGGTACTTGATTTCAACCCCGTTTCCCCGGAGAGATTCTACCAAGGGGCCAATAGGCCTCACCTTCATTCTGGAATTTCCGGTCAGGACTGTCGAGCCCACTGTTGATGGCTTGCAAAGAGCTGCAACTGTGGTTAAGAAGCGCGACGCGGTTCCAGCGTTGCCCAAGTACAATTCCGAAGGGCTTGCGTGCAAGTCGCCACCCTTTCCATTCACCAAAAGCACCTCCCCTTCATCTTCCCATGAGTATGTGGCACCGCCAAGTTTGCCTATTGCGGTGAGCATAACCTCCGTATCGTCAGAGTGGAGAAGGTTTCGGATGCGACAAGGTCCTAACCCGAGAGCTGCCATTACCAGCGCTCGGTTTGATACGCTTTTGGATCCAGGTGGAGTTACTTCGACACTGAGAGCCTTTGGAATACCAGGGGTAACAATAATCGACTTTGAGAGGATGATCCGGATGGCCTCATCCTCCACAACACTGGCTTTCTGCTCATGCGTCTTCCCAATAGCCGATAAGAGAACAATCTTCTTCTTCCTGCCATCGTTCTTCTTGTCTACTCCCATCTTGTTCAACAAAACATCAACCGGGCATTTTTTACCGGCCGTCCGTTTCTTGACAAGGCTGTCGTCAAGGGACGTTGGTAGTTCATAGCTTGATATGCATTTTACCAGCCTAGCGACCGCTCCCGGCTTCAGAACACCTAGATAGCGAGCCAACTCGGCTTCTTTCACCATACCAATGGCCACTGCCTCGCCATGGAGGACTTGTGGCGTCAGTATGGCCTCAAAGGCGTGACCGATGGAATGACCGAAGTTCAGTAGATTTCTCAAACCTCCCTCCCTTTCATCGGCGGACACAACCTCCGCTTTGACCCGAGCAGACCCAAGTACAATTCTCTTTAAAATATCTCGAATTGGCGTAAGGCGACTCGACCGGTCGCTAGAAGGAGAGCGGATAGTCTCCATAATCAAGGTTGCATTACTCTCAAGCGTTGAGAATTCTGCTTCGTCCCAGATGGCGGCCGTCTTGATAACCTCAGCCATACCATTTATGAATTCTCGAATAGGGAGGGTTTCGAGGAAGCGCAGGTCGATGTATATGCGCTGCGGTTGCCAGAACGCCCCAATGAGGTTCTTTCCTAGCGGGGTATCAATAGCTGTTTTCCCGCCTATCGAGGAGTCGACCATAGCAAGTAATGTAGTCGGGACTTGTACGAAGCGCACCCCGCGCATGAACGTAGCCGCCACATATCCTATCATGTCGCCAATAACGCCCCCACCAAGTGCAATGACTACGGTGTCTCTCGTGCACTGGTGTGACAGCATCCAATCTTCAATTTCCGCCTTGGTTGCTCGTCCTTTTGAGCTCTCTCCTGGCGGAATCTCGTACACTAGAAGGCGTGGCGGGGCTTCGAGTTTCGAGGTGGATTCGCGGAATGCTGTCTCGAAGCTTTCGACATAAAGTCCTCCAAGGTTGGTATCGGTAATGAGGACATAGGTAGAAGATTTAAGATTCTCCAGTAAATCTCCTACAACAAACGAGCGCCATATGTCGAAATCCACAATGATATCCTCGTTGCCCAGGATTGAAATCCTCGTAGGCCCTCCATTGGCCCTCGCAGCTGCCATCTTTTCTACTATGAGCAGCAATGGACGGTCGTTGGTAGGCTTGACTGCAGTACTGGCTTGTACTTCATGAATTGGCGGTCTGGGAGAGTAAGTGATATAGAGGGGGGGAACTGTGGTGGGGGAGAAATATGTCGCCTATGACTCTTGGGGCGAGCTCGGAGCTTCTTTGTGACGGTGTCCCGGACAAAAAATAATATCGCCGGGCCGTTTACGGCACCTCAACCATATTAAATTCAACCGGGATTTTCTTGATCGGATAAATATATGTCCGACATAAAAAATACCCTAGAACAACCAACCAGCTGTCAAACATTAGTGTACCTGCAGGGTCCCCTTCCCAACCAAAAGTCCTAGGAATGGACCTTGCATAACGGCTACGGAGAGGTTCACAAAAGATTCCAGCTTCTGTTGTTGGTCGAGTTGATTATAGTAACACAAATTCACAATCGGATTCACAGTGCTCACTCGTATCACCCTAATTAAATCGTGATCAAACTGTTTGAACAAAACTACTACTCGTTTCTACATACACAGCTTCTATATTCCCAATCACTTGCAAAAACCATCAATAACCTGCCCATAAAGACTGCCCACTCCTTCGCGCCAAAATTGAACGAACTAAATAGCCCAAGTCGCACCAGCAATACCTCAACCTGACATCACATGGTCGGTGTCGTTGTCGACAGGGACCCTTGTCAAAACATCAAAGGCTCCAGTTCCAACTTTACCAGTTCTCCCAATCACAATTCTCGCACTGGGGCTTCTCAGGTCATCCCAGTCACCGTCCATTACGGCGTCCTTGAGGAAACCAATAGTCGTCTCGAAACTCATCTTCAAGAACGGACTAACGCTGCCCTTCAGGCCGTTGCGATTGAAAGGACTGAAGCCACCGCCTCTCGTCATAAAATCAGCAATGAGGTTCAGATGGCGGTTGTCGACGGCGATACCGTGACCTCCGAAGACCCCAGACAGTTCCTGGATAATTGTTGCTCGGCAGGCTTCAACACCGTAGTGTTCTAGCATCGCAGCAATATCGTTAGTCGAGATCTTGTTCGGGTTGATGTAGTCACTGTAATTCTGCATAGCCTTGAGGTTAACTCCAGAGACAAAGACGACAGCGGGGTCGGAATTCTTGGCAGCCACATATGTAGAAGTATCGAGCCCAGAAATTTGCTGGATCAATGACGTGTGGAGAGCGCTCTCAAGAATATTAAGCATGAGAATCTTTGGCGAACTGGCATCATACTCGAGCGTGAGCTTACACCACGAGCCGCCTTCATCGCATCGGAATCTAGATACGTCGGCGTTTTTGGACATGACCTTTGATTGGCGGTCATCAGAGAGGGCCTTGCCAGCGGAGCCAGAGTCTTCTTCGTCCTCGTAATCCTCGTCATTGCCTACTCTTGATCCGCGGCCTTGGAAACCTTCGTCATCTCCATCATCCTCATCTTCTGGTGATGCCTCCCTTTGCATCTGGGATTGAACGGCATCGTCCTCCTCGTCGTTGGCGCCATAAGAGACGGCCTGTCCGCGGTTGGCCTTTTGCTTGGCATTGGTAGCATCGCCATCATCATCTTCATCATCATCATCCTCATCACGAGGTGCGCTTTCACCCTCAGGCCTAGCCTCCTCAATAACACCAACAGATTTTCCAATTTCTGGGACTGCAGCTGTATTTGCAGCCGACTTCAACTTCTTTTCACCCTTCTTTTTCCCAAGAGCCTTCCTCGCAAGAGACTGCAGCTTTGGAACAAATTTCTTCTCCAAGGTAGCAATGACATCGGCGACATCTATGGCGTAAGTGTCTTTGTATTCTTGCGGGGGGAAAAACTTCAAGTTGATGTCGTAGATCTTTGCCCGAGACTGTGAAGTTCCTCTGCCGATTCGCTCACTGACCGAAGCCTCATCTAGAATCTCTGCCAAGGAGAGCTTACTTATGCCCTTAGCAAACTTTTGGCCGGCTTCTTCCGTCATCTCCTCGTTGACATGAAGAGTCATAGATGGAGTAGAGATATTGTTACTTGCGGTCATGACGATTTCTCGAAGACGTGGGATACCGAGCGTGACGTTCTTTGCCGAATGACCAGCCAAATGGAAGGTGTTGAGAGTCATCTGAGTAGAAGGTTCGCCAATAGATTGACCAGCGACAATTCCGACGGCCTCTCCAGGCTCAACAACCGATTTCAGATACTTTACGTTCAGAATAGGTCCCAGTTCCTTTTTGCTGTACGCATTCGGGTTGCTTTTTGACTTGATGAGATTATCTGGATTCTCCTTGATATAGGTACTCAAGGAACGGTTAAATTGCTCCGACGTTGAGTATAAGTGCCTGCCTGGGTGGTAATGAGCCAAGACAGGATCGGACACATCGTTGCCATTTGCCTTTGCTGTCTTTATGCCGCGTTTCATCATCTTCTGGATTTTCTCTTGGTGTTCTCCAATAACTTCAAGGTCGTCCCCGAGTTTCATTTGAGCCACGACGGATTCGATATTTTGCAAGAGGAATTTGAAGTCCGTTAGATGCTTCGTTTTGGTGACATCGAGTCCATCTTCACCGTACAAAAACTGAACCATTGATCCGTCGGAATCACGAACGGATGTATCGTATTCGACCTTCAATCCTTCCATACCCTTGATGAGACAGCGTTGAAGATATCCAGATCTAGAGGTTTTGACGGCTGTATCGATAAGACCTTCTCTTCCGGCCATGGCGTGGAAGTAATACTCCTGAGGCCTTATGCCTGTTAAGAAACGATTCGCAATATACCCGCCGGCTCGCACGTTGGTTTCGAATGGCTTGAAGCAAGGTAATGTTTTTCCAGAGACCATAACTGGAACTCTGCGACCTTCCAAAACTTGCTGTCCGAGGTTGCATGAAATAAGGTTAGCATTGACAGCGCTGCCCTTTGCTCCTGAGACTGTCATATTTTGCATTTGATTCTTTGGGAACTGTTTCACCAATCCAAGTGGCAAACATGCTTTGGTAATCTCCGACGACAGTTTGTTGGAACTACCGTTCATCATCACATCAAGGCCTTCCTGTTTAGTATCATCTCTCAAAACATCCTCAAGTCGGTTTCGTAGTTCAGGGTCGTTGGCTGTCGGCTTCCGGTCCTCCAGCGTTACATACTTAGTGGCCACTTCTAATCCTATTAAGTGGACATCCTTGAGCTTTTCCTTTCTGGTTTTTTCACCCTCGGATGTCAAAAGGAGATCTTCCATACCACAAGAAAATGCTCGCATGTGAAGAAACTTCGTGAGAAGTCGCCCTAGAATACTGAGCATTTTCCCGGCAACTGTCGGCCCATGCGCTTCATGCAAAGAATGAATTAACCCACCACCACTAGGTCCTAATTGCGACTTGTCAAGAATGCCAGTGATTAATTCACCATCCTGAAAGAAAACCTGGCCTTCTTCAGACTTTGGACCCCAACGTTCGGGAGGAACTTGGGATTTGCTGATAAGGTTGAGGGGAGTGTATCCTAACGGCGTAATATTCTTCAAAATTGTTGTGATAATTTGTTTGCCAGTCCACTGTGGGAATGGCTTGATTATGGCTGGAGGAACGGTCTCGATACGTTCGCCAATAATGTGACCGCTCTCAGGGCGAAGGCAATTGTAAACCAGCTGCTGATAGGTCGCACGATCGAAGAAAGTATCACGATTTGTCATCCAGACTGAGACCGAAATATGGTCCTGAATAAGACCACGTAGAGGTTTTCCGGCCGTTGCGGCAAGATACTGGTGGTCGGTGTCGGCGATTTGGAGAGCTTCAGCTCGTGCAACCTCGTTTTGTGGAAAATGCATGTTCATCTCATCACCGTCAAAATCGGCGTTGTAGGTATTGCAATTAGCGTAGTGCATACGAATTGTCTTTTCGCCAGGGAGAACTCTCGCTCTATGTCCCATGATAGATGGCTTATGGAGGGTGGGCTGGCGGTTCATAAGAACGACATCACCGTTGGTGAGATGGCGATGAACCTTCTTGTTCCGTGCCCCGTTTGCGCCAATACCAGATGAGGCTAAAAGCTGGTTTGCTAAACTTTGACGTTCATCTGGAGTTTTCGTTCGTAGGTTGATTACTTGTCCATTTTCATTCTCAATAGCAGCTGCACCAGGCCACTTGTCTGCACCATTAATTACAGCTTGCTGTAGCTCCTTGAAATTGTGACTCGTGACAGGCTCGGGATATGTAAGCTTTCTTGCGAAAACAGGTGGAACACCGATTTCGTTAGTCTCGATGTTGGGATCGGGAGAAATGACACTTCTGGCTGCAAAGTTGACACGTTTTCCCATCATGTTCTTACGGAACAATCCTTCCTTCTTCTCAAGCTTTTGCTTGATTCCGTCTTCATTTTTCTTGCCAGCAGCACCCTGGATCGGGTTTCTGTCTCGGTCTATTAAGGAATTGACGCTATCTTGAAGCTTTACCCACGACTCTTGAAGATCCGAAAAGTCTCTTCTCCGGTATTTGAGGTCAGCCAAAGCAGGGTTGTCCAATTCTTTGGATATTTGAGCCGTCATATGACCTGCGGTTAAGATTTGCTTATATAAAGCATTCTGTTGAGCTTCCGCGATCTCCCCAGCTCCTGTTCTCGCTTCTGGTCGATATTTGTTTGGTGGAACAAGAAGAGTCTGCAGGAAAAAGAATTCGGCTGTGATGACGGCAGCTTTCTTTGATGACGATCTAGAAGCATAAACCAATGATAATATTTCTTGTTCCTTCTCGAAGAGCAGTGTTAAGCTGGCTCTTACTTCCATTGGATTGACGTATCGTTCTCCTGTAGTGGCTGGCTTTTGTTTGGAGATAGTGGTGGTTCCTGATGTTGAACGCGAGGCAAGACCTCCAGCGACATCGAGATTATCTCCCTCGCCTTCGTCTTCCTCGTTTGACGAAAGGTCTATATCAGCGATGCCTTCATCCGACGCATACCCGTTGGACTTCTTTGCATGGGCTGCGTCTTTGGACACAACGCGCATAGCATTAACTGCCTTAAGGTTTTGTTGGGCGTTCTTAGCTTCCTCCTTCGCTGTCATGGGCTTCTCAAATATTTTGACGAATCGATCTTTGCGAAATCCATTGGAAATTGCCTTGCAGTTTGCGCATGTCTTGGAGATGGTGATGGACTTGAGGAAACTTTTAATAACCTCTCGTCGAGCGTCTGCAACACTTTCATTCTTCTCGAGCTTCCAATCCCAGGGCGTTGCCTTTGCATCCCGGATAGCCTTTTTTACGAACGAGAGCCGTTGCTTTATGGTCGACTCCACCCCGTTATCGTCGCCAGAGTCGCTGCTACTGTCGTCTTCTTGCCCCACAGCTGCGGCCTTCTTTGCGACAAGGTCGATGTTTTCAACTTCTTCAGCGGCACTAAGTAGACCAGCCTGAATAAGACGGAGTTTGCAGTGGTATAGGTTCACATCTTTCCGGGACATTTTAAAATGGTGGCAGTATGCGCATTTGGCGCGCAGTAACCGTAGGAGTTGGTCCATGAAAGTTGGGTGGTAAACCGGAACTGGGAGAGTGATATGACCGACATGGCCAGGACAGGACAGAGCACCGAGATGACATGTCGTACATCTGTTTGAAAGTTAGTTATAAATCAGAAGGAAATTAGAGCAGCACATCTTACTGTATATCACCCCAGGCTCCAAGGGCAGGGTCGTATAATCCGCCTGGAACAGGATTCAAAAGAGTGTCGAAGGTGGTTGGATTTTGTATGGCCTTTACTGACAGACGTTTAATCTCATCTGGAGAAAGAAACGCAAAGTCAACACTGCCAATGGCAGATGAGACCGGTTGCGAGATATTCATTATCACTCTGCAGAATTGACACTGAACATCTGGGGCGGTACGTGCATTGAGATCAAAAAAATTAACGGCGCAAGTACTTGAAATGTCCAAAAAAGTCCGCGGTCATTAGGCGGTGAACGAATAGTGCTGGCAGAAATTAATCCACGTGACTAGCTGCACCCCAACCACGACCCAAAGATCTGCCAAAACACGTCACAATCTCAACTTCTGGCTACAGCTGTAATTCACCCACAGCGATATCTATAAAGCAAGGCCATTCACATCTTTGGAGGAAGGTGGCTTTATCATGGACCATGGAAAGAATTCTCCAGTATTGGGTCCTCGACATGACTCTGGCAGCCGAGTCCAGAAGCCAGAATCAGCATCAGACAAGCTTGCCTCTTTGAAGGCTAGAGTCGCCGCAGCAGTTGGGAATAGCAAAGCGAAAGGAGGCCTAAATGTTGGTTTACATCCTGCGCTGGAAGACCATGGACAGTGGAAGCCCTCGAAGACAGTCGCGCCAAAGTTTGCAACGAGCATAGGCAACGCACGACCCCAGGATAAACAGTCTGCGAAGGGCAAAAAACAACTCGATCTGTCAGGGCCGTCGCCCGAAGATATCCGCAACAATCCATATTTTGATAATAGTCTAGGAGGACAGACGGCGACACTCAAGAACAGGCATTCGCGACAGCTTGTCTTCAATCAGAAGGGGAAATATATCCAGCAGGCAAATGCACTCCGACGCCAGGCCGCCTTGGAGGCGATGAAAAAGCGGATTGCAGAGTCGTCGCGGAAAATTGGAATCGACGAAGATTTAGATACAGAAAAGAACTATCTCGTCGAAGCACCTCCTGATATCGAATGGTGGGATGAAGGCTTGGTGGATGGCAAAGACTATGCGCATATTGACGACCCGAAGAGACTCAAGCTAGACACGTCCGATTCCATCATAACACATTACATACAACACCCGGTTCTACTTGAACCCCCGCAAGAGAAAAATGTACCAGCACCAAAGCCGATGTTCCTAACAGCGAAAGAGCAGGCCAAACTACGGCGGCAACGTCGTATGGTCGATCTTAAGGAGCAACAAGCGAAGATCAGACTGGGTCTCGAACCTGCACCCCCTCCAAAGGTTAAGAAGGGAAATCTCATGCGTGTACTTGGAGAAGAAGCCGTCAAAGATCCAACCGCCGTTGAGGCGCGTGTTAACAGAGAAATTGCGGAGCGGCACACGAAGCATCTAGATACCAACGAAGACCGAAAACTTACCAAGGAGCAAAAACTGGAGAAGTTGGCGTTAAACCAAGAGAAGGATGCTGCTAAAGGAATTCATATTATGGTTTTCAAGATCAACAGTTTGGCCAACGGTAGCCATCGGTTCAAGATTGCCAAAAACGCCGAACAATACGCTCTTACGGGAATATGCATTATGAACCCGAGATTCAATCTAGTCATCGTAGAAGGTGGAGAACACAGCATCAGGCAGTATAAGAAGCTGATGTTGTCTCGTATCGATTGGACAGAAAGCTCGCCGACAAGGGTCAAGGAAACGCATCAAGAAGAATTGGTGGATTGGCTGAAGGGAGAAGACGAGAAAGGGGCCTTGAAAGACATGAGTCTCAACAGCTGCACACTGGTATTTGAGGGAGAAGAAAAAGCAAGAGCATTTCGCAAATGGGGCAGTAAAGTTTGCGAAACAGATGCGGCTGCTAGAGAGGCGCTGACTAGGTCGAAGATGGAGAACATGTGGACTCAAGCGAAGACCATGCCTTGAGATGTAGATATTGTAAAACTTATACCCCCAAATTTAGTATTCGGGTCCTACTTCGTGGATAATTAAAGAATTAATACGCCGTGCTTTATGGTCCATTCTAGTTTTTCCTCGTGCCAAATTGTTGTGGGAACCCATCCATCCGACTCCATATGTTTCGCCAAATACCGGAATTGCAAGCGCTCCTTTTCCTATCCATCTAATTCCATCATGCCCGCCTCAAACTCCTCATCATCCATTCCGTATTCATCACCCATGATCACATCTTGTTCATTACCATGTCGTAAATCTTCCAGCGCTGCACCGTTCTGCAATTCCCGGATCTTCTCCTCGTCCTCCTTCTCCTGGTGCTTCTGAAGATCGGTAACGCTCCAGGTACTGATGCCTTCATGGTCCTGTTGCTTGAACGGTTGAGCAATGTTCTTCAGGAATTTCTTAGCGCTGCTGACAGCCATGTCGATACTGAGATTCGTGTCCGAATCCATTACTGCGTTATTGATCCAACTTGGAAGCTGCCCCCTCTTTTTCATAAATCGACGATCGGCAAGCACCATTATGCCGTAGTCATCCTTACCTCTCAATACACGTCCTAGACATTGAGACGCATGCCGCATTGCATCGAAGGACAAGAAATCATTCTCTCGGATGCGATATGTCTCCCGCAAAAATTCGAGTCTCGCCTTGAGAATCCGGGACTCTGTATACTGGAATGGAACACCAATGCATAGCACCGTTCTGCCATATTGATGGTCAAAATCAATACCTTCGGAAACCTTACCGCGAGCTACGCAGAGAAGTATGGCTCCGCGCCCGTTACAGCAAGCTGTCCGATAAGTCTCAAGCGCGAGAGATGTCTCTTGAGCATCAGGGGTCTCGACAAGGATAAGCTTGTATTTCCAAACCTCGTCCAGAATTCCCATTCCCTGCCACATGCTGATGATAGATTCCATGTAGAGGTATGACGGAAAGAAGACCACCATACCATCAGGCGTGATTTTGGAGAATTCGGTAAGTAAGTTTCCGTAGTTCCTTACCACGCTGGGTTCATTGCGAACTTGGAAGCCAGAAGATATAGCCACCTGGTCACTACCGCGAGTCACAATCATTGGCAAGAATGACCGCCGCGCGAGTGTCATCTGATATGTTTCTTGCACAACAGTTGTGAAGTTAAGCATTTTGGGATACATCTCCAGCGGAGACAACGTCCCTGATGTGATAATCACCGAGCTGAATCTGTCAAAAACGGGCTTGATGGCGATTGCAGCATCAAGACATGTAAAGTGCAGAACAGGATTCGGCACCTCTGCTGTATCTGACTCATATGGTTCAAGAATGAGAAGAAATCCTTTCTCATATGTTGCAACTAGTGTAGCGAACGTGGCAACTTGTTGCAGTGGCTGATAATCTTCTATGTTCGTCAATTCTAGCGTTCGAACGAGCGAGGTCAAACGCTCCGCGCAAAAGCGAAGGGGTTTTCTCTCGATGAATGTAGTTTCCTTCAAATGTGCCAAGAAGGACAGAGGTGTTTCTGAAATGACTTGTCGAACTCTCATCCGCGTCTACATAAGCACCATGATTAGCATCGAGGTAACAGACCAAGTGTTGGCGCATGACTACCTTTAGGTATTCCACAAAGCGTTTCAAAAACGCAACGAAATGTTCTGCTCGGCGGATGTTTCCCGGAACCGCCTCTTTCAGCAAGTCATCAGGTAAGGCTATTAGTAGAAGTAAGCACAATAATTCTAATAGGGTAGACTGGTTGGAGTACCCACCTGGATTTGACATGAACGTATCCTCTTCTCGAGCTTCGTCTGCTTCTCGAAGCCCCTCAACCAGCTTCGCATATTCATTCTGAAGTTTCTCCGCGTCAGTGTCCTTCATTTCAGAAATCTTAGTTTCCAAATTCTGTGCTCCTCTCGTAGCTTTCCGTAATGAGTCCTCGGTGATATCAGTACTCAAAGATTCAATACAGACGTTGTCGATGTTGTGAGCTTCGTCAAAGACGACTATGCAGTCCTTTGAAAGCTCCTTCGATACACGCTCTGCAATTTTTGGATCGAGAAGGTAATGGTACGAGTAGATAATGACGTTGCAAAATGGCATCTACACAAATTAGGACCATGCGGTTGCTTTTGAACGCCAGTAGCATACCATTCGCCGCGATGTGAAGTATGGGCATTGTTTGTGCTCCTCGCCGTACCGCATAATGCCATCTAAAGTCCACACACCATTTGGAATTAGACCGTGAGGCTCAAGTAGGTCCAGGTTCTAAACCGTTAGCAGTGCTTTAATGGATAACGTGGGCGTTGATCATAGTACCTCATGGTATGTGCAAAGTTCAACATCCTCGCCCTTCTCCTTCTTCTCTTTTACAAACCCAGCCGTAAGGCTTCGGCAGCGAGCATCGACAATTGCTCCGCTCTTCTCCCGCTTCACGGAAGGATGCAAACAGAGGTTTTTCCTACTCGTCAGACCAAGCCCTCTAAATTCCTCCACGTGACCAAGCTGTTCAGTTCTATATTTCATGAGGGCTTTCAACTCGGCAAGAGCCTTCTCGATTTCGGACATTGTTCCTACAGCCATTAGCTTGGATCTCATTCGACCTTGATGCACTCACGAGAACAGTATATCAGCTTCCGGTGCTCTGGGTAGTACTGCTGGTACGCTACGATCAACGAAAGAAGAGAGACTGTCTTTCCGGTCCCCGAGGGCATTTCCAAGACACAATGACCACCCGCATCGAGGGTCCCTGTTGTGGTGACTGTCAGCCAAGTTGGACCTATGAGAGTAGAGTAGGTGACGGACTCTTGAGATCGCACATGTATCTGCAGACGAGAGAGTCAGCCAGCATCAAAAACAGCAAGGTATAATAGCATACGCATATTGCTCTGAGTCAAAGTTAGCCAAAGTCCACTCACTACACGATCATCCGGATATCAGGGTGGCTGTGGGGGATGCTTACCTGGGTAAATTCTTGGATATGGGAAGAGAACTGGAAGGTCACTAGCTATAATTAGTCAAAGAAAACCCAAAAGGCTCACGAAGAGAGTTACTCTATGTTGAACTTCATTTTTGGAGACAAATGAAAGTGTTGTTATTATGGTAAGGTTGAAGCGGCATGGACGTGAATCGAGGTCACGTTTTTTGGTCAAGAAGAATGGCTCATGCTCCAGAGGCGCCTAGAGAACGAGGTGTGGTGCCTGAGCACCTGCAGTATGTGCCCACTAACCTTATCCACCTAACTCTACGCATCAATAATTGTGACCCACCAACAAACAATACGGCAAATATATTTATTGCATCTTCTGTATCCCAGGTATACGGAATATACTGTGCTCTATATCTATATCTGTATCATATCTCGATGTCGATATGCCGATCTTCCTCTTTTTATCAGGCAGACGCGAGTGAAGTTGGGGGCGATTAGGGCGATTGTGGCTGATGCGATAGCGTGGAGCGCGCAAAGAACCGCGCAACGTCGGCAAAACGGAGCTTCGGCCTGGGCAAGCAAGGATGTCGAGCATGTCGACCGATACTGTGCCCCCGGTGTGACTCTCTAAGATGCATTAGGTGGTATCCCGTGACAGTATTGCTCAATCCAGAAAAAGACCGCAATTGTGCTGAAATATGTATAGTTATGTATCCAAACGACGAGTCACGCTTAACTGAGCGCGAATTCCGCTGCCGCTATTGCCGCATTTCCACACGTGTCAATGGTCTGAGGTACACTTAATAGACATGTTCAAATACCTCAACTGGTGCCTGCGTCAAAACCACAGGAATGCCATCCCTGTTCACTGCCTTGCCAATGTGTCTTCTCATACCCTTGGCCTGGACAACTATCGTGAAAGAAGCGCTTGTCGACCAGAAAGGAGGTCGAGATTCTCCGAGGCTGGCCAAGGCAGTGTTAGGCAGACAGCCCCGTTGGGTTGTGGGCTACTCTTTGACCATGCCTATTCAGTGTCCAACAACCGCCGGCGAGGATATTATTAAGAGGCTAATGTTATTTCTATTGCTTCTCCGCCATCCACTTGCCTTTGGCTAGATGATATAAAGTATAAGTATTCCCATTTCGTTTTTTCGGATTGACATTTCGTGATCCAACCAACTGTATCGATATGCCAAATACTTTTATGCTTTTATACTTTCATATTTTCATATTTATATCTGTTAAGTTGTCTCGTCTCGGCTTCTTTTCTCAAAGATATCAACCACTGTCTAGACCGGTTAGGTCACCGTCCATATATCAGAACTCCACCAGTGCTGCCGTCATCATGAGCAGACCATCACATACCCGGTCTCCCAGCCCGTCATTTCATGACTTTGAGCGAGGATATTTGCCTAGCCAACAGTCATATAATAATGCAAATGCGGGCATGCAATCAATGTCCATATCTGGCAATGAACCTTACGGAGATTCGGCTGGAGATTATGCGTTTGCGAGTTCACCCTTTGCACCTTCTTATGCCCAGCAGCCAACTACTTCTCTCTTCACCGATTTGAACCCATCCGGGCAGGGTTCTGAATATGCACTGCCACAGAACTACAACCCTTATTCGGTGGATCTCATGCCCCCGACCTTAGCTACAGCTTCAGACCAAACCACATTCTCGTTGTCAGGTCCACAATTTTACCCACCCGACGGTGTCTACAATGAGCCAGGCAGTAGTCAAGTAGTGGATAACTCCGTCCATTGGAACCCTGGACTAGACGGACTATCGCTGGGCGGGCCATCCAGCACCTATGGCATGGAAGATCAATTAGACACAGAGGGCTGGCTGTCCCCGCAGCCCACTGCATCAGGTTTTACTGGCTCTGATTCTGGTCTAAACTATGACTCAGGAACAGACGGAGTAGTGTTGGGCTCCAGCAGCACGAACGATGGAAGCGCCCGCACAACCCCAAGCCATGAAAAGCGCCCGCGGTTAGTGCCAACGCGCGAAGATGGCAACTATGAGTGCACTGTGGATGGCTGTGGAAAGCTATTCAACCGAAGCTACAACTATCGAGCGCACATGGAAACACATGACGCGGATCGAGTGCATCCGTTTATCTGCGCATTGCCCGAGTGCAAGAAGAGGTTTCGACGGAAGACCGATTTGCAGCGGCACCACCAATCGGTGCATCTGAAGGAGAGGAGTCACCAGTGCGAATACTGTGGAAGATTCTTCTCGAGAAAGGATACTCTTGGAAGGTAATAACATCTCTACCCTTTGTGTTAGAAGCCAGACTGACTGAGTTACATAGGCACCGAGACGATGGATGCTCCAAGCAGTTTAACCTTTCAGTTTGAAGACCACGACCAATTCTTGCCGCCGCGGGGCTGGCTTAAGCGATGCGTGGATCAAGAGGATATTCCCTTGCTTTAGCGTTGGTGTACTTATAGCGACTTTAACGACTTTAACGGCCTTCATGAGTGCGATTTAGAGGAGAGCAGCTGCGGCTGCCTTTGTTTCTGCGATTTTATATAGGATGAGTATATCAATATTGGGAGATTGAACACACAGTCAGCGGATTTGATTTGTACTGAATAAGATACGATCGTTTTCCTTTGAAATCTTTGTCTGCAGAATCAATATTTTCTATAGGATGAGTTTATCAATAATGGCAGATTGGACACACAGCCGGCGGATTTGATTTGTACTGAATAGGATAGGATCGTTTTCTTTCGAAATCTTTGTCTACAGAATGAATACACACGTTCATCTTGCTATATACCACGTTCAAAGCTATCAGCTTTGACTTGAAAGGTCCCCCTTTATAAGACATGAAAGGCACTCATCTGAACAATCTCGAGAACAGAGTCTTTGACTTCGACAACCATCCCTTTATCTCAAACCAAGTCTCATAAACAAAGAACACCACTCGACTCACCAACTTCCAGAACCATCTACCATAGAAACTCGTCCCCGTAAAACCATCGAACAATGCCTTTATCCCTCCCGCGCCCTTCGAGCACCTATATAATAACACCCCCCAAGCTCCAACATCTCCATACCAAGAAATCCGAGTCCTGAAAGCAGACACACCAAACCATCAAACAAACAACATACACACACCAAAATGTGCACCCCAACACACATCCTCCACCTAACCTGCCAACACATCACCGCCCTCCCCCCCATCCGCTGCACCCGTCTCACCCACCGCTGCCAGCGCCGCAACGCCCTCAAGCCCAGCGCGGGCAAGTGTGCTGACTGCAATCTGAGAGCGCGCGTGCTGGCTCAGGAGTGGAAGAATGAGTGGCTTATGGTATGGCCGGGGCCGGGGATGGAGTGGTTGCGTGACTGGGCGTGAGTCAGGGGAGTCGTCAGGGGAGTAAGGAGTCATATCACACG